>VHZZ01003960.1:72943-89459 GCA_009801015.1 Silene noctiflora
GGATAAAACCTTACATTCGATTACGATCTAGGATATTGATCAACGATACATGTAAGTTGAGGGTGCAAAAATTCCTTCCCTTTCCTCTTTATTTCATTTTTATTGTATTTTCAATTATTATCGATTTTATCGTTCTTGTCGTTTTGTTCATACTTAATTCATCTTCTTATAATTTTGTCAATATTGAATTAAGGAGAATGAGATATTATTTGTATGTAGGCCGATGGATGGCTCTTTTACATGTGTGGACTTGTATTCTGTATGATAGATCGTCTTATGGTTAACATTATATTGTTTATAACATGTTTAATCTTTTAATCGTTAATTTAATTCGTTCTTGTTTGAATTAGAATAATTTGAGCATGATATGATTAGATCTATGATTAGAGCTGTTTTAATATATCAAAGTTTGCTTCTTTAATTATTTAATCATTATGAAATAATTAGATTAAAAGATCGACTTACTAAATTAAATTCCATTTAATAACAATAAAAACATGACATTGTTCTTATTGTTATTATTGTTCTTATTGTTCTTTCCGAGAACAAAGTTTTGAAAAATAAGTTTGTTTCATTTGGATATSGTAGTTAGGAGTTATTGTATGTCAAAGTTTTTTAACCAAACAAACTTTGAATGATTATAGCTCTTGGTCACGATTTACAAACTAGACAATTATTTATCGTCGTTTTCGGAAAGATAATCGATTTAAAAAAAAAGTGGAATAATCATTCTATAAACTCTTAATCATGAAAAAATTGGGTATTTCATGCAAAATGTTAAAACTCGAGGATAACACTTGAATTTCTCGTGAATAAAAACATGACAAATTTTGGTTGATAATTTCCCTCGTCCACCCCCCCTCAATAAATTCCATTTAATTTTACTTCGTTTTGTCGATTTGTTGAATCCAGTAAATCAAACAAAACTATCCAAAAAAAAAAAAAATTAACTACAGTACTACTATCTGATCAAATAATAGCAGGCAGGAAGGCAGCTACGAAGCATAATCTAGATCCACCCAATCAAATGTCAATCAACAGAAATGCGTTACCTCCTTCACTCGTCGCCAATCTCCAACAAGTTCTAACCTCCCGCAGAAATGGCGCCGGAGAAGAATCACCGGCTCCTCCCTCCGAGTCAACTCCCTCCGAGTTGACTCAGTCAAACCCCGACGAGGAGAAAGAGAAGGAGGAGGAGGAGGAGGACGCTGTAAAGCCGGTGATTTTGGTGACGAACGCGGATGGAATCGAGTCGCCGGGACTCGGCTCACTCGTTGACGCGCTTGTTCGCCAAGGTCGCTATCATGTCAATGTCTGCGCTCCTCAGTTGTACGTTTTCCAATCTTCATAGTTTACTTTAATGAACTTTTGTTTATCTGAGTAAGTGTTATTAATGGAGGAACGTGTTGTGTTGGTGTAATAATGGTAGTGATAAATCTGCGTCTGGACATTCGTTGACTGTACGGGAGACAGTGGAGGTCACTTCTACCGATATTAAGGGCGCCACTGCTTTCCAAGTTTCTGGTACTTTTTTTTTCTTTTGTCAAGGAATTCTCCAGTACACTCTTTTCCAGTGGCGGAACCAGGATTTGTAGTCGGTAAATTAGATAAACATCCAAAATTATAACTACAAATTTTCAATCTGGAGGACGATCGTTACTAGTTCCTACTTCCCCCGACTCTAGCTTATGTAGTTCTAGATACAGAGCCTTATTATCAAGTCATTTGGATACCGCCTTCTTTATTGTTAAAAATGGGTAAAATCTGGCCCTTACCACTATTTGCAGGAGCTCTTTAGACTCTGTGAGAATATCTTTGTTGTTGAATATGTGAACCATGTGATTGATGGCAAAATAGTTGGTTACTTTTTCAATTGAGATTGACATTATTGATGTTTTTACTTATAATATGAAGTCGTTGTCTTGACATTTTTGTGTGCTATATGTGGAGGTTGGTAGTATTAGAAGCTTGATTGACATGCGTTGACCTCTATGTTGTGCTGACACCTGACAGTTTACCTGGTTATTTGATTTTCTTGATTTAACTCGAAGATGAAACAAGTAATCAAGCAGTGCCTCTGTAGTTTAGCCCATTCCGACAGTTGTTTTATACGTTGTATAGGACTTTTAGCATTTGGTGCTTGCTTTTTATCTGCTCAATTATGATTATCAACTTTATAATCACAATATGCAAACCCAAATCAATGTATTTGAGAATTTACAGCACTCTGGATTTCATTTGCTATCCCTTTGTTTAAGCAGTTGCAAAATGATAAGTTAGGGCGGGAGGATTTCTAAGATTTTGCCCTTTTTCTAACCTTTGGTAGATGGTTGCACATGATTTTTTTATTGGCTTGTATCTGATTTTTTATTGGATGCCCTCGTTGTTTCATATTGTTAACATTTTTACATATCGACGCTCTCACTTTTCCCTCTTCAATTAGCTCTCAAAATATACGATAAATATTGTAAAATGTATACTTCTATGAAAAGTTTTTTTTGGTTACGAAATCTAACGATTTAGGTTCCATTATATTTGTAAATAGTTTTATTTTTTATTTTTTTGTTGTTGTTGTTGTTGTTGTAAATTCAAAAGGTTAAGACTTACTTCGATAATGAAATTGGATATAATAAGGAACATAGGTAGTATGACGTTATGTCGGGAGCTTTGACACTTACCACTTTATGTTTTACTTTGATCAGGTACTCCTGCAGACTGTGTGTCATTAGCTTTATCACAGGCATTGTTTTCGTGGTCAAAGCCTGTACTGGTATATCTTCTACTTTGTCACTCACTTCGAGTTACTGATTAACTGTATTTTAATTTTAGCGTTCTGAATTTTAGGTGCTTAGTGGAATTAATATGGGGTCAAGCTGCGGTCAAAACATGTAAGTATTTGGTTGGTTTGTAGTTCATTTTTTGTAATTTAATTTTTGCCTAAGTTTTTCCTTATTTCTTCAGTTAATTGTTATGCAACATCACCTCTTTGAAAATATGTTACTTGAGTTATGATTAGTATATGCAGATGGTACTATTTTTTCTTATTTTTATAATATGAAAATGTTTATTTTCTCTTATACATGAATAGGTTGTATTCCGGGGCTATCGCTGGTGCCAGAGAGGCATTAATTAGTGGTGTGCCAGCACTTTGTATATCAACGGATTGGTAGTACCTTATACCTGATGCTTTTGCTTACTTTTTCATCTTCCTTTACGTAAATGATATAGAAAATAATGTTCATGATGCAGGAAAAATGATGTAAGCTCAGAAAATGATTTGAAGGATGCAGTGGAAATTTGTCTACCATTAATAACTGCAGCAATAAGAGACATTGAGGAGGGAAGTTTCCCCAAAAGCTGCTTCTTGAATGTAGAGATACCGATTTCTCCTTCAGCAAACAAGGTTTGTTATAACTAGTGTATGACTCTGGCCTTCATTGTAATGTCATTCTTCTTGGTATCTGAGTATTGACTTTCTAGTGTGATACCCTTCTTTTAAGTTAGATTTGGAACTTATTGAAAGTACTGATGTATGATGAAGGTTTCTACTGTCGTGGTTTTTTCTTGAACTTTGAATTTCTTTTTCTGGTTTATGCAGTTAGCTTATTTCTAAACCCTTACCTTAGTTCTGGAAGTGACAGAGATATTTGGTTTTGAGCTGTATCATTTCCAATTTGTATATCTGCTGGTGTGGTCTTTTTTCCGTAGTTATTGGTTTCCAAGCGTAATTTTGAAAATTATAGGTCTCAAAGGTTGGAATTTCTGAATTTCCATTTCCCTTAAACCACAAGAAAAATATCTCTCATAAAGAAATAGCACAAATTCTCATTTCAGACGGTCTAACTTAAGAAGAGAAAAATATCACCATTTTATTATAATAAAAATCGACCATTTAATGATAAAAAGTTATAACTAAAATTGTCACTTTTTAACAATATTAAGATGAGAAAAATGTTTTGTTTATGAATTTTTTCAATTTCCTAGGAGGCTTGGTGAAATTCGCTGTTTGATTAGAGACTAACTATTTTGTAGAATCTCATACTTTTTGCCTTAAGTGAAGTTCTTACGTGACAAGTGACACGCCAAGTAGAGTAACATAGGGCAGCAGTGGAGAATTGGAGATAGGCCTATTAGATAATGTCACTCCGTTGTATCAAAGTTTCGGAAATTCTTTTCATGTGTTCTGACGTTCCAGTCTTAGAGTATGCTGCCACCTTGATTGTACACGAGTCTTGTAGAAATTGCTCGCTTATTTTTCTATTATTGCACTAAGGTTTCCTGAATGTTTCAACCAGTATTCACATGCTTTTAGATATCAGATCTATTCATATTGTGTGGCATTGACATTTTAAGTTGCATCTGTGTGGCTAGAATTGAATGTCTTCATTAATTTTCGACTTTTTGTAGTTATCCCCCATATCATTTGTCTTTAAAAGTTTTTGAACGGATATGACCTAACTACCCCACTGCGAAGGTTGACAATATCAATTGTATTATATGGCTAATTATCAGGGTTTCAGAGTGACAAAGCAGAGCTCCTGGAGATCTGGATTATCTTGGCGGGCTATTTCTTCATACAAACATCCTTCTGCCATTAATTTTATGGCCAATCAGCAGAGCCTTGGTATTCAGCTTGCTCAGCTTGGAAGAGACGCTTCAGCAGCTGTGAGCACCATCTTATGATGCTTTTTAGGCGCTAGAATATGTCAGCTTACCTTATGTTTTTGTCACTGTTTTATAGGGTGCAGCACGCCGGGTGAATACACAGAGAAAGAATGTAGAGATTGAATCAGTTGGGGTTGCCAGGAAGCAGAACTCCCAGCAATCAATAAGAAAACATTTTCGCCTTGAGGTATGTAAGTGACGAGTAAGTTGAATGACCTGACTGAAACCAGAAACACACCCGAACAGAGTAACAGGAATACGATTATACTAATGAATTGACATAATCCAATTGGTACCTGGCCTCAACTTTGTTAGACCCTTGACGTGATCCAGAATTACTCGAATTGACCCATAGTGACATTAAATGTCTATCATCAAGCTGCACTTATGTTTTTCAACATAGAAAAAAACAAATACTTTAATAGTTGCCCCATCACCCCTAGAGTTGGGATTCTCTTTCACTAATAGTTGCCCCATCACCCCTGATCTCTGCACTAGCTGACACAATTCTTGGTTAACTTCAGTTCTCCGCTGAAGAAATTGAAAACCCAGATGAGGATTTTGATTTTAAAGCTGTACAAAACGGATATGTAAGTTTCCAATTTCTCAAATTGTTAGTTGCAAGTTTCCATCCAGTTATTGAAGATTTGCATATCATGTCACAGGTTGCTATTACGCCTCTAGCGTTATCAGCAGACCTTCAGTCAGAAATTCATTCATCTGTGTCAAACTGGCTATCAGCGGTGCTTGAAGAGCAATAACTTTCACTCATCTTCAATGCTCAAAGTTATTTTCACACCAAACCACGTGTTTTCAATGAACGGCTAAATCATTTCTTCTTTGCTTTGATGGTTTCAAAAGGCACATTCTAATTGCTCTCGTCCTGACGTAGTTTTGTTTGAGTGATCTTATTTTGGTTTATTTCAGGTTTATTAAGTTATGTTGGAAATTTTGGTGGAGTTTGCGTCTGTTGTGTGTTTTCGGACTTTCCACTCCCTTGTTTTTGAAAGGGGGAGTTTGGTGATTTTGGTTGTGCCTTTTAACATCATGCTCGAGTTTCGACCATTGTAATTCTTCTGTTGTATAGGGGTGGATATACTGGACCTTTCTCTAGATGATCGCCAAGTTGTAAATGTGCGTAAATTCATCAGTTTTAAGATTTGATTTTTTCTGGGTTGTAAATCACAGGATTTGGTGACTATAATTTGTATGCTTCTCCTAAAAAGAACGAACTTTCTGGATATTTATAAAATATGAAATGTGAATTTTGTTGGTCTACATGTCGAGTGTATCCTTTTGTACCCTGGAATAAATTTGGTTGTGATTCTATGAAAAAAATTCTCCTGCTTGAACTCATGTACTACTCTCATGCCTCAGGGTCTTAACTCTCAAGTCTCAACTAGTAATGCATCCATGCGTTGTATGAATTTTAAAATTTAAATATAGTAGGTTAAAGGTATTGTTATGGTGCCATTTTTGTTTTTTTTGGTGTAAATAGGGTTTGTAAGAATAATTTTTTTTTTTGCAGCCGTAAAGAAAGGTGTTCTAACTACATTCTCATGGCGTGTTGCGCAAGACCATGAGCTACCTTATTTAAGCACCTAGGAATGAAACTAAAGCCATATTCTTTTGTACTTAATTTCAGTTTTTATAAGTTCAATTCAGCTCTATTAAGTTCAGTTCAGCTCCATTAAGTTCAGTTTAGTTCGATCAGTTCATTTCAGATTCATTTATTCCAACATTGTTATTGTTATTGTTATTGTTATTGTTATTGTTATTGTTAATTGTTAATTGTTATTGTTGTTGTTGTTGTTATTGTTATTGTTATTGTTATTGTTATTGTTGTTGTTGTTGTTATTATTATTGTTATGGTTATTATTGTTGTTATTGTTATTGTTCTTATTATTGTTCTTATTGTTCTTATTGTTCTTATTGTTCTTGTTATTGTTGTTGTTATTGTTATTGTTATTGTTATTGTTATTATTGTTGTTATTATTATTATTGTTCTTATTATTGTTCTCATTGTTCTCGTCGTCGTCGTCGTCGTCGTCGTCGTCATCATCATCATCATCATCATCATTTATTATTGTTATTATTACAATCTTTTTATTATTATTTCAGTTCAGATAAGTTCAGTTCAGACAATTTCAGTCCAAAAGAACAGGGTCTAAAACATAAACAATGAAAGGAAGTAGCAACAAAGGTGATGTCTTCCAAAAGTCCTTTGATGAGGTGATGCTCAATTTCCACTCCTACAATTTGAGTAATAGCCTGAAGACAATCTAACGATACCTCCAGATGAAGCACTCCACGATCTTGAGCCTAATCTAACACAACTCGAATATCCAGAACCTCAGCTTGCAATGCCGTTTCCGCCCGAATTTTCATACCATGTCTAAAGATGTCTAACCCATTACTACCAAGAACAACCCATCCAACAGTTGCGTTAGTCATGCTTTTCCAACCCGCATCAACTTTGATCCTTATCCTTTCACATGCATCGTCCCTTCCAATGATATAAAAAGGCCTCCCTTCGCTAATCGATCGCCAACCTCCCTCATCCCCCCTCCCCCAACACTACTTCTATTGATAGCCAGTAAGGTTCAACACTACCTCTATTGATAGCCAGTCAGTTAGAGTGAACCGTTTGTGACCATAATTTAAAGAACATATTCGGATGGAATTGTTCACCACGAGAAAGAATCAAATTACGGACAGACCACAAACACCATAGAACAACAAGGAACTTAACAATCCTTTCCTCAGCATCCTCCAACTTACCCAAGAAATATAACCAATTAATAATCCAATCCCGGATGGTAATCCTATTGTCATTAACCGTCCTAATACCCATATCTGATCCAGCCCACACCTTCTAAGCAATACAATAATCTCGAAACAGATGTTCCATGGTTTCGACTACCGTGTCATCATGTGAACATAGCTTACAAGAAGGATCCATCGAAATCCTGCGCTTCACAAAACCACTTCCCACCGAAAGGGAGTCTGAAATAATCCTCCATACAAGTACCTTCCACGTATGAGGTTCCGGTAGCCGCCATAATTTTTTATGGCAGAAATTCTTCCCTTTTACATCAATTCTTGTTCGGTCCTTCTCAGTACCATTACGCTCCATATACTGACTAAAAGCAACCCCATACCCACTTTTCACCGAATAACCACTTTTAGTAAACGGCCAAAAAATAACATCCTGCACTTGCGACCGACACCTCAGAATGGCAAGGATTTTATCCACATCCTCCGCCACGAATAAAGCTTGAACCAAATCCTCATTCCAATTATCCCCGTTCAAATAGAGATCCCTTACCTTTAGATCCCTTAGAGAAAAATAAGTAGGAGTTAGTAACTCGTTTTTTTGGCTCAGGTCGTACACCATTCACTCAATCAGAATCCCACACACGTAACCCCGAGTTTCTTCCTGGTTTCCATCCATAGTATCTAGAAATGTACTCAAATCCATAAAGAATACTCCACGCACCCCATGACAGATTACTATGTTTAACTATTGTTAAACCATCACGAAATCTACTTACCCCAAACAACTTAAATCTAAAAACCCGACAAAAGAAAGTGTTCTGATTCGAAACCTGATAGGCTATCGCACACCTAACAAAAATACCCTAGACTTGGCTAACAAATGAATGTAGTAAGTATGGGTCGAACACAAGGAGACAGGAGTTGCTTAATGAAATTCTATGAATAGAATTCTATTTAGGTCGATTTATCTTTTTGGTTTGTGATTTAGTGATTATAACAATAATGAAAATGATGAAATAATAATATTAATAAAAGAAATTAGGCGAATCGGGTCACACATGCATATTAATAAGGGTTCATGACAAGCTAGAAATGCATAAAAACAATAATTATTAAGGTCTAATGACAACCACCTCTCAGCCTTATTGTCAACCATAGAACGGGTTCTAACGAGCTCTCGCTATTGCTAGATCGGTCTACTAAAACATGCTTAATCTAATCCAATTTCACGCCTCTCGACTTTTAGAAATGAATTAACAAATTTAATCAAAGATTGTGATCAATAATCAAAAACTAACAAAACAATACAAGCATGTGATATAAAGAAGTATTCAATATTATGGCATTCTAATTTAACATTTACAATTACTAAAAATGCATGTCTCTCCTTATCCCTAGACCAATGGACTACTCACACATAATGAAAACTAAACTAATGATATATGATATGTTAAACATGATGATAATGAATTAAAACTAAATAAATGTCTAGAAATAAGGTAATGCTAAGTAGTGCTAATAACTTTAATATTAGAAATGATGCTTAGTGAAAAAAGTTAAAAGATGTAATTTGTAAAATGACTAAATATGTAATTAACAAAATGGACATAGAATAATGGATAACCTAACAACTACATAAAGTAAGCTAGTGTTTAGGTAAAAGCATTATGTTCTGTATCCAAGGATACCAAGGAACATCAGTAGTGTTCTCCTCAAGCCAATTACACCCCTCCTGCACAGTATACTCCTGGCCAGAACTAAGCCTGTTAGCATCATAGAGTAGGGGTTTCAACTTGTTTTTGACCTGACAAATCATCTTCCAAGCCCAGCTAGCATTCACATTAGGCTAATACTGCTGCCAAGTAACATGCTTCATATAAATAACATGTACCCAACGAACCCACAAGTAATCAGCCTTCTTCTCTACCCACCAAACACACTTCCCTAACTGAGCAACATTCCACATGTGCAAGTTTTTAAAACCCAGTCCTCCTTTACATTTAGGTTTGCAAATTTGCTGCCAAGCCACCAAATCAGGGTTCTCCTTATTCTCATTCCCATGCCATAAGAAACTTCTACACAAGGGTTCAATTTTGTTCAACACAGTTTTAGGCAGAATAAAAATGCGTGCCCAGTAATTATGCAGAGTACTAAGGACACTCTTAATAAGAACAACTCTACCAGCATATGAGAGTTTTTTAGCACCTAAACGTTGAATCCTCTCAGTAACCTTGTCCACCACGCATTGACAATCATTGACACCTAATCTTTTAGCCATGATTTTAACTCCTAAATACTTAAAGGGTAAGCTCCCTTTCTTCATACCTGAAGCCTCTTCAATCCCTTTCAGTATAGCTTCACCAACACCATTACTGTAAAAGTGAGACTTACTTCTATTCATTTTGAGTCCTGATGCAACTGAGAAGGTCTCAAAAGCCCTTAGAAGGAGAGTAACAGATGCCAGGTCCCCTATGCTAAACATTAACAAATCATCAGCAAAACACAAGTGTGTTAGTCTAAGTTTAGTGCATAGGGGATGAAACTTGAAACCCTTAATTCTATGCACCACCTCCAACAGTCTACTCAAATACTCAACACAAATTGTAAACAACAAGGGGGGAGAGAGGACCCCACCTGTCTGACGCCCCCCTTTCCTTTAAAAAAACCAAAGATCTCTCCATTTAAAGAAAGTGAGTAAGAAGGGGAAGAAACACACTCCATAATGAGAGTAATACTTTCAGCTGGAAAATTTAGAGCATTTAACATCTCATTAAAAAAAACTCCACTCAATTGAGTCATAGGCTTTCTCCAAGTCAATCTTCATTAGCATCCTAGGGGAACACTTCTTTCTCTTATATATTTTGATAAGGTCTTGACAAATAAGTATATTGCCAACAATGTCCCTTCCTTTGATGAAAGCCCCCTGTGAAGGATGAATGATGTCAGGTAAAATAGTGCTTAATATGGTACATAAAACCTTGGTCATACACTTATAAATAACATTGCAGCAGATAATGGGCCTGTACAACATAACATTTTCAGGAGCAGTAACTTTTGGAATCAAGGTCAGGATAGTATCATTTGCCTCCTTCAAAACTTTTGCCAGTAGTAAAACTATTCCTAATGGCCTCACAAACCTCTCTGCCCACAATATGCCAAGAGTCTTTAAAGAATTGGTTATTGTAACCATCAGGCCCAGGTGCCTGGAATGGAGAGCATGGCATCTCTAATTTCAGCATCAGTAATAGTCTTTGTCAAGATGGCCCTATGCCCTTCAGTGAGACATTTACCTTTAGTAACAACACCTCTATGCACTGGAGTAACCTTTTCTGAAGTACCCAAAAGACCAATGTAGTAGTCTTCAAAGGCCTACATAATATCCCCAGGAGTAGTGCATAACAGTCCAGCCTGATTTTTAATTTGATGCACCCTATTAGTTGCCCTTCTCTTTTTGATGCTATTGTGAAGGAAAGAATTTTTAGCATCCCCCAACATAACCCAAGTTTCCTTAGATTTCTGAGCCAAAACATAGTTCTAGCTTCGGTCAACTTGATGAGATCATGAGCACACTCCCTTTCAGCACGACAAATCTCAACATTCATTGTATCCTCTACCAGTTGCTCCTGACAATGCTTCAGAGATAACTCAGTGACTTGAGTAAGGCTCTCAATGTCACTAAATTGTTCTCTATTCAGCAGCCTGAGATCAGTTTTTAAACACTTTAATTTCTTCACAACCCTATACATAAGGATACCATAAATATCAATATTCCAGCCAGTACTCACTATATATGTCATCAAAGTTCTCAGCATGTGCCCACATATTGAAATATTTAAAATAAGCCTTCCTTCTGTCTTTTTCCTCAACAAACTGAATAATGCAAGGACAGTTATCGAACAAGCCTTCAGGGAGAAACTGTGAAACAACTTCAGAGAACTTAAGAGGCCATTCATCATTAACTAGCACCTTATCCAGTCTACTATATATCCTAGTTCCTTCCTCATGTTTATTATTCCAAGTGAAGAAAGCTCCTTTGTCTGGTAATTCATGAAGGTTATAGGTATACATCATAGCTCTCATAGGAACCATCTCAGCCTAGGAAACATGCGCCCCTCCAATCCTTTCATCCATAGCAATAATACTATCAAAATCTCCACACACCACCCAAGAATCATCAATCCCCAGAGCATACTGCTTGAGAGTGGCCCATAAGCATTCCCTCTCTTGAGTTTTGTTAAACCCATAAACTAAAGTGTACCAGAAGGATTACTTCTTCATCACATCAAACACCTTATTATGAATGCACTGAGCAGTAACACTCACTACATCAACTTGAAAGTGATTGGGATCCCATAATAACCAAATTCTACCTCCTGAATGGTGACTGTTGTTAGTGCAAATAGACCAGCCATCACAAATGTTATTTATCACTTTTTGCCACTTACTCCCCTTTATTTTTGTTTCTAAAAGGCCAAATAACCCTATATTATTCTGGTGAAGAAACCACCTTATTTCTTTTTGTTTATTTAGGTTATTCATGCCTCTAATGTTCTAGAACCCCAAACTACCCATTATCAGAATGAATATCTAGGATCCCCAGTTTTCCCCTACTCTCATTTATTACTTTCTCCATATATAAGGTCAAAGCATCCATGAAAGTTATCCCTCTTGGAGTGAACACCCTGGGCTCCTCTAATTCATTCTTTTGCATCCTGCTCAAGAATCTTCGAGGTATGGACTGTTCTCCCATCTTTTTTGCCTGAACCACAACAGGAGTAGCCCCTACTGGTATAGATGGTACCACTGTGGGAGTAACCATTTGTACAATAAAAGGTACATGTGTTTGTATGCTCACTGGTGTTTGATAAGGCTTAACCACAGGTTTGAGAACAAGAACAATAGGTTTTGACTTTAGCTTCTAGACCTTACGAGGTGGATGCCCATCTTTCCTACATAGTTTAGTAGAATGACACATCCCCTTACATTTCTCATAAGATAGAGGTAACCAGTTATACATGACCCTTATCTTCTGAGTTTTCCCCATTTCATCCTCAAAGGTAAGCTCAGTAGGAAAATCCTGCCCTATTTGAACTTCCACCATAATCTGAGCATACCCAAGGAAAGCTCTATGAGTCATGGCTTCATCGCATCGCAGATAGTTCCCCACTAGGCCACTAATCTTCTTCAAACAACTAGTTCCCCATAATTTGATATAAAGACCATAGAGTTTCATCCAAATAGGAATTGACTTCACATCATCCTTAATCAATTCAGTCTCTTGACTCCACTCCTTAACAATTACAGGTTTATTGTCAAAAAGAAGATGACCATTATTCACCATCTCCAGCTGTTTTTCCTTAGTTTTGAACCTAACTAAGAAAATTCCATTTGGAAGGAAGGAAATACGGTCTACTCCATAATCACCCCAAACCCGTTTAACAAACCCTGTGATCACACTGTTAGGAGGCTCTGCGCTAAGAATGTAACAGAAAACAGCAGAGGACCAATACCGAATCTCACCTGTGACGTCTTCTGACGATAATTTGAGGATCGGTGGCTTTTTTCATCAGAACTCCTTTCTTTAGCCACGTCGTCCAATACTTCATCCTCTAAGATAACATCCAACTCCGGTGAATCAAGAGGAGGAAACTGCAAATTGATCGTGTGAGCTAAAACTGGCGATTTTCCGTTACGCTTACTAGTACTAGCTAAAGTAAAATCAACATGTTTTGGGATTTTGAATTAAAAGAAGAATTATTAGGTGATTTTGACTTACTAATTAATTGAGGACTTTTATTAGGGTTCTTATTCCCAGCCATTGCATAAGAATATTCCCGTTATTATATTTTTGGAGGTTTTTCTCTCTCTAAAATCTCTCTCATCCTAGTATTGAAATATGGGTTTTATCTTATTCGGAAAAAAAAAACGATTAGCAAATGATAAATTAACGAACTAAATAGTAATGGAAATGGCAAAGGAAATTAACAAATTAAAACTAGAAATAAGATTACCGTAGCAAAGGAAATGGAACTCGAAATAGAAGAACAAAAAAAACCTAAATAAATTGAAATGAAACTAGTATTATAACATGGAATGCTTAAAGGAAATTGTTTATAATAGGAAAGAAAGCTTAAAGGAAATTACAACTAACTGAAAATTGAAATTTTGTGTGCTTAAGCATAAGAAGTGTAAGGGAAAATGTATATGAAAGTGTAAGAAGGTCGATTCTAAATGGCGGATTCAGCCCCCTTTATATAGGGATTTGAAGTGAAACGTAAACATCCTAAATGGGGGCAATCCCGATCGGGGACGAGGGGAATCCGATTTCCTCTTAAAGCCTTCATTAAATTCCATACGGAATCCAAGAATTCCGTCTTAGCTCTCCTTAATTCCCCGGGTAATTGCACTTGGGGGATCCTAAGCTTGGCTCTTAATCCTCTTTGGGCTTCACTTCTTCACTTGTTCACCAATCCAATCTTTCACTTGGGCTTCAATTTTTCACTTGGAAATCAACCCGAAATGTTCTTCTCAAAATGCTCTTCCATGGTCAAGTCTTGTTTTTACTAGCCTCGCTAATTTCGACGTTTGCTAATTTGACGTGAATAAGCTACCAAATGCTTCATTTCCTACAAAATGCAATGAACACAAGCAAAACACCTAGAACACGGAATTAGCTCACAAATACATTAATAAAAGTGAAATAATCAAATAAAACCGAGCTAAAATAAGGGGTTAAATCATATATAAATTGGACACATCTAACTTCCCCAAGCTAAACCCTTGCTTGTCCTCAAGTAAGCATACAAAACTAAGACAAGCCCCAAAAAATGCATAATCCCAAACAAGCTAACAAGCATAATGATTCAAATCCTGAAGCAACATGGGCATAAGGATAATGCATATACATGGATGAGATTTACATGACGGCGTAGTCTGAATGACTTCAAATGAACTTTTAAGCCCTTGCATGATCTTTTGACTTGGACTCTCACGGTTCACTCAAGCGTATTTATATGTGAAAGGAAACATTGTGTGATTGGCACTCACCTATTCTCGACTCATGAGAGTGTTCCCGCAATCTAATATGGTAGTCATTTCAAATCTTAAGTCAAAACATTAAAAAATGCATGCATAGAAAGAAGCCAATGGTAAGAAGAAGACAATAGGTAATGGGTAATAAGGGGGGACAAATGATTTATGAAGTGTGGAGCTAAGTCAAGCTAGCACAACAAAGTGAAAGGATTCTCAATCCCAAATTAAACCCAATATTAGAAGCCAAAAAGACAATAACATAATGACCTCTTCAATACAAAACATAAGTTTACTCCTTAAAATTTCATAAATAATAGCATGAGAGTTACTTAACATAACCTCTTCTACTTTTCTTTTTCTCATTCTCATCATACTTCTTTCTTTCTTTTCTTTCTTTTTCACATTTTTTTTTTCATTTCAACTATTTCTTTTTTTTTTTTCATTTTTTTTCTTTTGTTTTTCTCACTTCTTTTTCCAATGATACGGAAATCAGTAATTCCACCTAACCAAGCTCACAATGACAACATAATAACAATGATAAAATCCCAAATGAGCAGCCTAACACACATGAATAAGCTACTAGCTTAACAAGGTAGACAAGTTTATATGTAGCTAGAGTTATTTTGTGAGACAATGTGGTAAAAGGGGCTTAAAATGAGGGCAACAAGTCAATGTGAATGGCTTCAAGCTTACAAATCATGAATGCAATGCTTATAAAGAGATGAAATTAAAACCATACTTGTGCRTTATTGATGTAACACACACCATATGGAAACCTACACTCACCTAAGTGAGACCATCATGAATGCAATGGTCTAAGGAGGCTCTACCTTACCATATTGTGGCTTGCCAAAATTCGAGATCAAGCCTAACTATCATAGGGACATACAAGAGGGCACAATCATATTAACCATGACAAAAAGTAGGCAAACAAAGCATACAAGGGAAAAACAAACACAATTTCAATTTTTTTTTTTTAAAAAATATAAACTAACTAAGATGCAAATGCAATCCCTCCCAAGCTAAACATAACATTGTCCTCAATGTGCCCACATGTAAAACATCCAAGCTAACCGTAAAAACGGCTCAAAGCACATAAACAAGCAAGACAAGAGGTTATATTTAATGGGAAGCGGGAAAATATAACTAAAGTGAAAAGGAAAGCAAACTTACTAAACTAGCTAGCCTCCCCCAAGCTAATATATATATGGGGGATCCTCCATAGCATCATATCATCAAGAAAAGGGCCAAAAGCTATAGCCCGGCTTGTCATTAGGAGCTTGTTGTTAAAAGAGATTTTGAGTGTGATTTAAAGTGAGAAAATGAAGAAAAGAGAGAAGAGAGAGTCGTAGTGTACCGTTCTTGAAGCAAATGAAGTATTTGGTAATTCCGTGTTCTAATAAAACACAAGAAATCACAAAATCACGTCCTCGATCGGGGACACCCTACCCCGATCAGGGTTGACCAGTTCCACGTTGTTTGGCTTCCTTGCTTCATAATTCATATTTTCGTCTTCAAATTAAAATTTACGACCCCGGACGGGGTTTCAGCATGGGGTTGCGTGATAACCCTCCAAATGGCCTTTTTCTCATCTTCAAACACCTATAAATCACAATTCAAAATACCAACTAGTCTAGAAATTATTTCTAATGCTACGAAAATAGTAAATTGTCCAAAAATTGAAAACAAACACACAGGTTGCCTCCAGAGAAGCGCAAATATTTAGTCTTGCTAGACTTTATTCTCCTTGAATGTCACGGGCACCTCATCTTTAAAAAGCATGTCAAACCTCTTAGAAGTTGATCATATACCTGAGCATGAGCAATACAAAAGCAAATGTAAGCAATTGATAAGATTAAAGCATGAAATATCAAGGGTAAGGAATGATATATCTTATCAAGATGTGTTGGAGTAAGTGTCCTCAACAATAGTGCGATCACGACGACGATTTAAATATCATCATTAAATCTCAAAATAAGAATACACAAGGGATGATTCTTCTATAAAGTCAACTGATCATCATTAATCAGTAATGATTGGC
>VHZZ01003961.1:4140-23935 GCA_009801015.1 Silene noctiflora
TTGTTGTTACAATCTTTTTATTATTATTTCAGTTTAGTTCAGTTCAGCTCCATTAAGTTCAGCTCAGTTCAGTTCAACTCCATTAAGTTCAGTTCAGTTCAGTTCAACTCCATTAAGTTTAGTTCAGTTCAGTTAAGCTCCATTAAGTTCAGTTCAGTTCAGACAATTTCAGTCCAAAAGAACAGGGCCTTAGACAAGTTATATTTTGTATCAATTAGATTTATTTTTGTTAAGATGGTTTTCTCAAAGAAGCTTTTATTGTATTGGATAATACTAAATTTTTTATGCTTTAGAAATATGAAAAAATGCTTTTCATAAGATCAAAGCCCTTAATATAAAAAATATAATTGAACGAAATTTTTTCTTTATTTGAGAAATCTTGTAGTACTAGTTTTACACCCGTGCAAAAAAATGCACGGATCTGTCTTTAAATTTATGATATGCAAATATTATACACAATATTAACATAAGTTTTTATATATCAACGGGTCTAGGTTGTTGAGCTACGTCAACTAATTTAGAGAAAACAAAAGCAAAATATGAGTATATATATTATACATTAGCCACCTTTATTATCAGACTCAGTAAATCACCTCCTTTATATTTTTACAACTTCATCAATATTCTTTCGATCAATGCTTGCATTGCTCATTTGATTTCTAATTAATGCTTAACACGGGAGGAAAAATCAAATGAAAAAGTTAACATCTCTTCATCAAATATATAATAAGTATTATTATTTTGGGTATTTATTGTTGAAATTTTTTATAGTTTTTTTTTTCCATTATTTCTATATTATATCTGTATCTTTTTCATTTTTTTTGGCTCATTAAATTTGATATAAAGTATGTGTTCAAAATATACTATCTTTAAAAAATTTYGCTATCCGTTTTCCAACTCTYTTTTCCTAATTTTTGTTGTTATATCATTGYTCTAGCKGTAAATCTATAATTATAAAAAAAAAATGGTACTTTTCTGGATCTGATATTATTCTCCTAATACAATACTTGTTCTCTAACTTTTGTAAAAGTTAATATTTGAGRAAATTATACAACGAATAATACTCTCAATATGACAAACAATAGTAACCGTACCTCAATGTATTCTCTCTAGGCTATTTAGTTGTTCGTTTTTTTTAAATAAAAGTTAATTAAATCTAATGATTTTTGACAGTTAATTAATTTTAATGATTTTTGAGTTATTTGCTGAATTCAAAAGGAAAGAATTAATAGAAGAATAGAGGAATGGAGAGAGAGAGCAATTAATTAGCTTGATGATCATGGGGGGTCCTACATCAACAAAAATCAAATCCTTTCCTCAAATTCAGCGGCCAATAAGAATCTTTTAAATATTATTGCTTTTATAGTATAGGGATAAGAAGGAAGAAAATTCGTCTTTCATTTGCTCTAAATCCACCACTTTCATTTTACTAACCAAACAAGTGATTAATATTTTTTTTTTTTTTTTTAATTGTGATAAGTATAAAATGGGTGTCTAATAGTGTTTTTTGTTTTTTTAAAAAACAAAAAGAAAAAATAGTAGTAGATTTTACAATTTTAAAAGTAGTTGAGCTGGAATAATTTTGATAAGCCGTTTTGAGTTACCTTTTTTTTTTTTATTTTACTAATAATACATATGCATTTACCACCATTTTTTTTGGTGCGAAAGAGGGGCAAATCCCCGATATAAAACATAAGCTAAATAAGAACTACTCCGGAATAGCAACCCCAAGTAAGTCTTCACGAAGAATCGTATGAATCCCATCAGGAGGAGAATCAAAAAAGGTAGTAGTAGTAGACTCGGAATTAACTCCTTCATTAGCTAACCCATCCGCATTTAGTGAAAGAGTAATCTTTTATTTGTTTCCTTAGATGCACTTTGGAGGAAAAATTCATATTGCTTATTCTCTTAGAGCATGTTTGGCATCACTTCTCAAAACTGAGTTTTTATTTTTCAAGCTTATAATTTTCTAAAAGTGTTTGTTAAAACTAGAAGGATTAAATTGGTGCTTCTATTTTTATTGGCAAAAAAGTGACTTTTTTAGCTTTTGGGTATTTTTTTTTTTTACTTTTAAAAAATATAGTGTTTGGCCAAAAAATTCTCATTGAAGACGGACACTATCTGT
The DNA here is from genome assembly GCA_009801015.1 of Silene noctiflora. Lineage (NCBI taxonomy): Eukaryota > Viridiplantae > Streptophyta > Magnoliopsida > Caryophyllales > Caryophyllaceae > Silene > Silene noctiflora. The sequence goes on from VHZZ01003961.1 coordinate 6,266, forward strand.
CACAAGCTGAAGACGAATAGTGCCCCTCTCATAATATGCAAGTGGCATTATCCATGTGATGCTCCATTTCACCCCACTTGTTTTCCCACTTGCTTTATTGTGAGAGGCTAGTATCCGTTCTCAGCTTGTGACGGATACTATCCGTCACAAGCAAGACGCTTTGTGGCCAAAAAATATACAGAAGATTTTAAAGAAAGTAATCATTAATAATCAACGGGTGGATTACATCATGTGGCATGAGCTTAAATACAAGTAGAAGAATTAACCTAACAAGAGGATATACAGATTATAAGATTACTCCGTATATAACTTTTCTAAACTGAATTTATAGGATCTGAACTAAATTGAATTTACAGGATCTGATATGAATTTATAGGATCTGAACTGAACTTATAAGATCTGAACTGAACTGAATTGAACTTATTGGATCTGAACTGAACTTATAGGATCTAAATTGAACTGAACTGAACTTATAGGATCTGAACTGAACTTAAATTAAGTGACTTTAAGTCCAAAAGAACATGGCCTAAAAATGTCCGCCATGTACCGAAAAATACCCGTAACATAAGTGAAAGACCTACCACCACCTGCACAGTAAAACCACCATTATGGACCGGACCATTTGATCTGAACCGAACCGGACCGAATTCTTTTAGGCCCGGTCCTCGGTCCACGTTTTTTTAGATTTCGGTATTCGGTCTGGTTAGGTCCAAGACCGGTTATTTTAGGTCCGGACCGAAAAGACTGAATTTGATGTTTATTAAGCTTAATCTTTGTAATTTTTGAAATAGTTTACTAATTTACCTTTAAAAGACATTACAAACTTAATATTAACGATAATTTAAATGAAATGATAGTTTGATTATTAATTATGCTTGATTTGACGAAACTAAATTTAATTAGTGCATAATTATTAGTGATAAATCATAGTTTTCGGTCCAATTAGGTCTAAAGGCGGACCAGGTTTAGTCCGGTCCAAGACCGAAACTTTTAGGTCCGGTCTTCGGTCCACAAAATTCACAAGTTCGGACTTCAGTTCAGTCCGGTTTGGTCCGATCTGGTCTGGTCTTGGCCGATGCTCTTCCCTAGCTCAAAATCACCCAATCCACATATATCCTAATAAATGACAAGCCAAATAGCCAGTTCACCATTTCTATTAGCACCTATCATCTTTCTAAAAAACCAGGCAAAACGTGCACCATTGAGCTACCCTCGACTCTACAAACAAACATAAACCTTCCATTATTCTTACAACGTTACGCGCAAAACCAATATTTGAGGGAGATTTTCTAGACACCACCTACGGAGTACTATTTTATGAGTCCCAACAAAAGGCCAAATATACAAATAATTTGGACTCTTGTCTTAAATCTCCATGAAACAGTCACTCCTTTCGTATCAGCCTTAATAACAAATAAAATATGCTCAATTATTTTTTATTTTTTTTTTAACATTTCAACACATCTTTAGTCTTTACACACTATAAATATTCACATACCCTTTCCTCATTTTCTTCAAGCCATAGACTTGTGCTAATAATACGCTACTTAACCACTCCCTTGATCATTATACTTCTGTATTTGTTTGTTTCTTGTTTCTTGTTTCTTGAAGGCATCATCTTCTCTTTTCTTAAAAATTTTTATATAATAATGGGTGGCAATGGAACCTCACCTTGTGCTTCTTGCAAGTTGCTCCGTCGTCGATGTGCCAAGGATTGCACTTTTGCTCCTTACTTTCCTTCTGATGATCCTCACAAGTTTGCCATTGTTCACAAAGTATTTGGTGCCAGCAATGTCAGCAAAATGTTACAGGTCAGTTCAATTAAATAAAAAGACCAAAAGTCGAATATCAACCACTGAAACATGTCTCTCTGCTTGCTATATCCTATGGTGCATTTCAACATTTTATGAACTAAAACATACTTTTACTTTATCTTGCTGCATATTTTTAATGATGTCTCCACAAACTTACGACCGAAGAAGTTTTGAAATAACAAATAAGATGACAGCACAGGATACAATAGGTCTCAAGTTACCAAGTTAAATCCTCAGTCGCGTAGTTGTAATGGTCTTTGTGCCTTGTGCGAAACCCAATCACTAAAACATATGAATTTCTATGGTATACAGGAGCTACCAGTGCAGCAGAGAGCAGATGCAGTTAGCAGCCTAGTGTATGAAGCAAATGCAAGAATGAGAGATCCCGTGTATGGCTGCGTGGGAGCAATTTCATTCCTTCAAAACCAAGTTTCCCAGCTACAAATGCAACTAGCAGTGGCTCAAGCTGAAATATTATGCATTCAAATGCAGCAGCAAGAATCAAGCAACATCACAACAGCAACAGCAACAACAACAACAACAACAACTCAAAACAGCTTTGATTCAGATGACAAGTCTGTTCTCCACCTCCAAAACAATATGTCTCCCCACCACCAATACCAGTACCTCAACTTTCCATCTTCTACTGATCACCATGTGATTCAAGACTCTTTTAAAAGAGAGTCTTTCTTTGGACATGACATGGTTTCTTCTTAAGTTTTTATTATATTAGATTTTGGTAATACAATGGCTTGCATTTCCAGCCTTTTTTCTTAGTTACTCCTTCTCATCATTGATTCACCTTATGAATGCCCTAAAAGAACCTTGTGAAATTGAGATGACCAACAAAATCGGCACTTTCATATTTCTTGCCAAAAGTGATTTTTACACTCCATGTTAGCACAGATTATTGTGCCAATCTTACATAAAGCAGTTTAAGACGAGCTTTTGGAGTGTAAGAACGAAACGGCTGCCACAGCCACAAGGAAGCTGTGATAAAGCCAATAAGAAAGTTATACCACTTGTACTAGTAAATTTTGAGGCAGATTCTCCTTTTTTAGGTGGTGTTCTTGAATCTTGAGTTGCTTAACTTTAAGCCTAACCAAAATACTCTCGAGAAAAAAAAACTAAGGTCAATAAGGATAATGGGATTAATTAGAAGGATGCTATTAATTAAAAGGATTGGATATCTTTTGAAAGTGACCCTTCTCTTTTGTCTTGATGTTGTTTGAGAACAAAAAATAGGAAAGTCTTACAGAGAAGGGCTATGCTTATTCGTAATTTCACTGCAAAAATAGAGAGACCGTGAAAAGGAAGTGTTTGGAAACAAAGGGCAACAATAGTCAACTACACATCAATGTCTAGGTGATTAAAATGGGTTGATTGAGGTGTCTTTTTTAATGATTATTCTTGTCTTATTTTACTCCTAGTCTCTAAACAACTATAGTAGGGACGTTAGTGCAAATTATTTCAGACATAAATCCCCATTTTCACCAAGGCACACACCTGCAACAACAACAACAACATTACCCCAGTGCCTGAAAGGCTCCAGTAAATTGCAGGGTAGGGAGGGTCGGATGTACGTAGCCTTACCCTTATGTTTGAACACAAAGGCACACGCTTGCAAAAAAATAAAATTCCATCATCCAGTTTTCGTATGATTATCATCACTTTAGATCATAAAAGGAAAAAATTCCAATCCCTATATATTCCAGTGGCTATATATTACTTCAGAAATACTCCCTCCGTCCCGGTCAATTGTTGTCCTTTGTTTTTGACACAAAGACCAAGGAAAGAGGAGGGGGCCAATAACTAAATGATAAGTGGACCAAATTGAGTGTGAATAATCAAATTGCCCATCAAGTTCATTCTTAAAATAGAAAGGACAACAATTGACTAAGACACCCAAAATAGAATAGGACAACAAATGACCTGGACAAATGGAGTATATGTTTTCTAACAAAGAATCCACGAGTTTCGGACAAAAAATCCAAGATAAGAAATGAGCAGGATCATAAATGTAACAAGATCAAGTAAACTACTATATATGCACGATATTTGTTTGTAATCCATGGTATGTACATCAATAATATGAACCACAGTTCAACCAGGAATTCAGACACTACCCATCCAAAGTTCTGATCAAGGCAGTTCGAGACAAATCAGTTCTTACAGAAAACAAATAGATTTTCTGGAAAACTAAAGTTGAAAAAGGAGCCACTTTGAGACAGATTGGTTCATACAGAAAACAAAAAAAAAAGCTCATAGCATCAACGCTATTTGGGGACATTCATGTGTTTACACTTATGCAAGAATCATACTGTTTTAAAGTTAGGTTAGTGAAAATCTAGAAGCAGAAGTCACAGATTCACAGTATTGTCAGTACAAGGCAATAGAGGAATATATATAATTTACACTATATTTTAGTTAGCAGCTTGCAACTGTAATGCCATTTTAATTGTACAAGAAGTTGCTGAATCATGAATGCCTTCGACTATTCACGTGGGAGGCAGTGTTAGTGGCAAGGTCATGCTGGGGCAGTATATACCAAGTAAGACAAAGATTTTATTTTTATTATCATCACTAAGTATTCTAATGCACCTTAACATGCTTGTCCAAATCCCCCTCAATACAATTATTTGTCCGACCAAAAGAAAACTTTATTTTTTAAAGTGAACAATGACTCGGTATAATCTGGCTTTAAAATATGATACTGTCAAATAAAATGACTTGCTAACTGTGTTTTTTATTTTGTGAAGTTGCAAGTGATCTATTCAAGTTACTACATAGGGAGTAACTACAAGTCATCCGGAAACCAGCATCTTTGTATTTCCTACTATATATTATAACTAAAAAATGCACAATAGCAATACCAGGGACAATAGCTGACGCAAGATTCTTCCTAGCTACTCGTATAAACTATTGAGGGAAGCACTTTCTCAAGTCAAACTTCTAAAGTATTTTTTTAAAAAAAAAAATTATATATATATTCTATCCCAACGAAATGCCTCTTGTTTGTATTATGATAGTGGGATAAGTTAGATACACACACAAATCTACATTACACAAACCAGCATTTTGGTCAACATTTACCAATTCCGTACTTGTCTTGTTCAGTCACGATGCTCATATTCAGGCACATAGATAATAGAATATAGTCCTAGCACAGAAAAGGTTGTTATTAGTGAAACCTACTCACCAGAGGTAGAGAATACTAGAACGTTGGTGGGTAAGAAACAATGGATTGGTAAACTGAATTTGTTAAGTACACACACTGAGTTGGGTGTAGAGATCCAAAATCATGAAAACAGGTCACTTTCTTAAAAAAAAAAGCCATGTAAAATTATTCTTGAAATATGTTGTCAAAAGATCGAGATTTCCCTTGAAGATCCTAATTTCAGGTTAACTAATAACTAGAGCTGTCCTTATTGCCTGCTCTTGGAGTTTCCAGTTCCATAAAAAGCGTCTAGAACTATAAAGTGAATATAAATTTTGAGTTAAAATACCACTGTAAATGATTAATAAACAAATTACTTCTATCAAAAAGGTTATGACAATTTACCAAAGAAGACATAGGGATTTAATTTTTCCTTTGTCAAGTCGACTCTTAGTTATAACATATAGAAATCGGAATGTCCAATCTAGAACTCGTGGAGTAATTTAATTCTTCAAACAACTCAAAATTCCACCTCTGATATTTTCTAGTCTTTATGTCTCTGTTCATATCTTGAGTAGATCTTATGTTTTTCGTCCTTTTTTTAAGGATAATTTGTGTGTTTGAGACTTGAGAATGGGTGTTTGACTCTATCCCTTTTGTGTTTTGCTCAGATAAAAAGGTACTCCGTAATTCAGAAGTAAACGCAGACAATCGAGTAAGATATGGAGTATAAGTAAAACCGAGTGGCCATGAAAGACTATGAAAAATATGATATAGAACATGTTACCCTACTACAAAGTTGGAGTCTTGTAGAGAGCTCATATCAGAAATTGTAAGGAATAAAATTGCACGAAAAGATTGGAAGTTTAAAATAACGAGCAGACTAAAGATTCTCCCTAATGCGGTATTTTCTTTTACGTCTTTTCTTTGGCGTTCCAAAGAACAAAAAATATCTCTCTCTCAACATAATTTTGCTAATCATCAAACTTCAATTATGAGTAAGCTCACGTGCACACTCTACCAAATCAAATAATCAAGTCATTCATTACTTGCTTTCTCCATATCTTATATCCTCAATGATATAAGAAAGATGACAATATACCTTCCCTTCGATTGTGACATAATTGTACTATATAATATATACACTAAAATATAATATGTATTAGAGACGTTGACATAGACAGGAGAAGGTAGCCAAATAAGTCAGATACTGGTGGCAACAAAAATCAACAAAATAAAAAGATGAAAGTCCAAATGATAAGACAAAAAGGTTTCCCCTCGGCCTTAAATCCATCAAACCTGAATCTAGCCTCACTTTGGAGACAAGTTTAGGAGAATACTTGTTTCTCATTTGAGGGCTCGAGATAACTGATTCCCAGAGAAAGGGCATTTTGGTTCCTCAGGGACTTTGTTTCATCACAAATTCTCATTTAAGACGGATACTATCCGTCTTAAGTTTAAGACGGGTCAAATACAAACCAAATCACATGGCCTAATGGCCTAGGAAATGCAAAAAGCTTTATCTTTATTACCACCATGTGGTAGTATTTGACCTGTCTTAAGCTTAAGACGGATAGTGTCCGTCTTAAACAAGACTTACCGTTTTTTTATTTTCTCCATTTTGGCATTTTCTTTATCTTTCCTGCTTTTGTGAACTAAATAAGGAGAGAGCTTGAGTGTAAGTAAGGCGGGTGACACTAAAAACTCATTAAGTGCTAGACATTAAATAATTTGCGAACCTATAAGTTATAATAAGATTAATCCCTAAAAAAAAGTTGTAATAATAACAAGGAAAATTTACCCTGAATAATCCCAACTTTGCTTGGCCTTCTGTTATTAATCCCAAGTTGACATCTCCCCAAATTAATCCCAATTTTGTATTACTTGTGATTTTTGTGCCCCTTTTCACCGGAATAAGAATCTCCGGTGAAATGTGAGACAAGATATCATTAATTTGATAAGTGGATTATCTTTAACTCTATAAATTACTTATCCCAAATTCCATCAAAAGACAGAAGGTACAAAAACAAAATAGGTAATACAAATTTGAGATTACGCCAGCTTGGGATTAATATCAGTAGAACAAGCAAACTTAGGATTATTAAGGCAAGTTTTAAAGTTTTCCTAATGATAATTACAAGTCTACATGATTGGAGTATACTAGTACTACTTTTTTTTTATGTTTTAAGCAAGGTCGTCCAATATAGTAACATCCAAATATAGGTCATTTCAGATAGATTTGTGGGGTCTAAAGTTGTGTGTCTACTTCATGTCTTCATCATTACCAAAATGAATCAAGTGCTTCCATTAGCAAAAGCAAATCATGACAAACAATCATGAATAATATAGGATTCTAAATTCCAAGTGCTTCTACTAAATTATATTGTTAAAGAAAGAGGAAAAAGAAAAACACTGTTTCGTTGATGCCAGCATCCATACCGACATAAACATGAACAATGACATCTCAGCAAGCTAGGAAAGTGGTTTGGTTGAACTAAACAAGTAATCAGGCAAAGACTCAAAATCTAGCTTGATTCCCAGTGAATTAAGGTTTCGTGAAGTCTTTTTGTCAAAAAAAAGTTAATGCCGCCATGCCTGATTTGCATACTCTTCCATAAATGGTTTTCATGGAGTTAGTTTATAAGTTTCATCTTAGTTATTACCTGATGCACACACATTATTTTTGTTTTTATAAGGAGTCTTAGCAAAAGAAAATTGAGTCAATTACAATGCCATGCAGTTGATATTAGGTAAGTGTATAAGTGTATTTAACTATTTAAGTCGCATATGATCAGAAGATGACATTATTGAATGTTTCAAACATCCATCCTCTTCGACAAATTTCATCCTAAGATTAGAAAATATCATAACTGTCACATACACATCAATACAAACTAATGAAGACAAAGCCACAAAGATTTCTCTAATGATTTAGCATTAATATAATCTAATATCTTATACTAGCGAGAAGACATAAAAGGCTAAATCCTGAGGGCATCAGCTAAAATCTTTTGCGTATCTCATGAGATTAACCAAGAAAATTCTAGTATTTAGAACACAGTAGATGAGATCAGCAAATAACACCTTATTATCACCACACAACAGTTATACAGCAATGAAAACCCATCACCCAATTATAAAAATAAAAATAAAAAATAAAAAAATTTAAACTTAAATGCTAGCAGAAGCTTACCTTCAGCGCACAATTGAAGTGATGGAAAATTGTCTAGAGGTTGATAAGTTCCATCCGTACTTCAAAAGACAGCAACACCCCTGGAAAACAGCCAAAAGGCTCACAAATTAGATGATTATAGGCCCAAAATCTGAATTTTGTTATTGGAACAAATAAACGTAAGATCTTATATGAGACGATTGTGAGACCAACTCATTCACCATATAACTAAACAAATATTCTTTTGAAAGACAGACTCATGCTAATATGAGGGAGGCCAACATATTTAGCAATAGACCATACCCATATCCAGTTATACCGATCAACCCACTAACCTAAAAACTCACTAACTCATTTAGTTTCTCATGTTTCACGATAATACCATGGAAGCGTTTCATATGATAATTTATGATAACTAATGAGGAATATACACGATGTGCATATGTGTGAGACCATCTTAAAGAAGACGTACTGTTCTGTCCATAAAAATACAATAAACGGTCTCTCTTCATTCAAGTAACTCATGGGCTCCCATTAGACGCGTGTATTCATTCTCGTCAATGGCTCCTCTTTTTAACTTCTTTAGTAGCCTGTGCAGCTGTACTGTCGAGTTAGATCATCCTCATCTTCTTTAGTCTGCACAACATGCCACTGCTTTGTAGCTTTCTTCTTCATCTCAGCACTCTTGTTAATTGGATTTTGTTCTGTCGCACTCAGTTTTGTCTTTGCTTTGATTCCTTTTCCAACAAGTTCCTTTCTCTTTGTTTCTCAAGAGATTTAATTCTGAAAGAATAACGTCATCAGTCAGCCAAGGCAATCTCGTGGAAACAATTGTCACAAGAACATTACACAATAACTCAGCCCACAAATATAGTATACCCACCCAAAATTCTTAATAAATTTGCTGAATTGCCCAAAAGACTAAAAAACTGAAACAACTGCAAAATTGAAGATGGTAGAAGTGTAGAACTTCACTAAATGCAGTCCTATAGTCCGTCTTTAAATATAATAGACACAAATTAAGTCTATTAGGTGCAGAATAGACTTAAAAATGAACAATGTAAGAGAGAAAGAGGCAGACTTCTTACTTGAACTCAATTGCCTCCAACTTAACATCCAGAACTAGAGTGAACCCATTAGTTCCTAGAGTGTTATGACATTGAAGAAAGCTGCAAGCCTGGAACAACCCATAACCCATGGCCAACCTTTGAATCACAAGTTCTTTCTGCCTACCATTGACATATTTTCACTAATATCAGCCGGAGTTAATAAGATGTTTTGTAACCAAAACACACCTAATACCACACCATAGAGATATTGGTCGTTATATTCTTAATGCCATACCTGAATATGAAAGAGCTTTGACATTCCTTAATCCATCAAAAAACGAAATAAAGGCTTTGCATCCTTTATTCATACCATCAGATCACTTTTTGCAGCATCCCTGATCTCAGATAAATATGGCAAATACAGAACAGAGAAAGAAATATTAGGTTTGCATTATATTCAAGGAAAAGAAGATGCTTGTAAGTGATTGTTTTTATTAGTTCTAAGGGCTTGCTTGGAATGGAGGTAATTGTTAAGGGGTAATAGAGCTTAATGAACTAGAAAATGGAGGGAAGCGATGGTGGTGGGAGATAGAAATGAGGAAGATCAGTGCAATAGTTGTTTCATTAAGGGAGGAAAAGTTATCCACCTCCTCTTTCCACCCTCCACTAACCACCAATCTCCGCCCATTTCTTCTTGTTTTAGGCTCTATTACTCAAGTAATAATTACCTCCATTATGCTGCTGTACACTCTTGTAGGAGTTAAAACTATAAGCCATCTACTATTCTAAGGTTCTATTGTTGTTGTACACTCATGAAAACACTGACCGATCCACCACTCATCATAAAGCAACAAATTATATAAGTGCCGAAATGAAAAGCACACCTGGGGATGACATCAACCGCATCAAGAGAGTACTTCCTCTCTAGAAGAGGAACGCTTACACAGATATTCAGCATAAGCTTCATCCTACATATAATTACAACGTATAAAATCACAATATTTTCCAACACAAACAACGAAATGATAAGAATAATATACAAAGTGGCAAATTCCAACATAGATCTTCAGCCTTCAGGTCCAAACAAGGCTATGAAATAATATCTTAGACAACAAGAAGATGATTGCACTTCTTTTGAAAAATCGTGCAGCTTCTCCAGCTCTATCAATAAATACATTCATGTCTAGGGGAGGACTGTACTGAAAGTACAGAAGAAAAGAACAGTAATTATTTTTCTCCACCAAAATAAAAACAGGGTTGATGGATACAATTTCAAGAGTTATACCTTTTCTACTCCATATTATGTAATTTTAGCAGCCGCCACTTCCCCAACAGGCTTTATGGCATACGGTATTTTCCCTGTCTATGACAGTGGAGAAGTTGCTTCCGGTGACCCATAATGAAAAATTTGTGAACAACTGCTAATTTACAATGTAAGAAGCGTATTCAATCTAAAAATCATGTTTGTATGCAAGATGAAGATTCCTAGAAGATCATATGCAACAAGTACATGAAACAAGATGAGATTTGTCAAACAAAACTCAACGAACAATGATGCCTCTAGGTGAGATACCGTCTGAAAAGAAACTAATACGTATATCTGAGCGACTACTTGACAACAGATAATCGATGTCAAGAAGAGAATCAGCTTCAAACCTTCAATCAACATCCAGGATCTATATACTTTAGGCAGCACAATTCAGTCAACACTTGGTATATCCAACCCAGGAGCACTAATATCGACACAAAAAAGAGCACAGCTCTAAAGACATCTACATGAAGTCAATGCTTTCTGCCTAACTTATTGAAATTATAAGGTATAGTCAACAGGTAAGGAAATAGCAACACATATTAGCTGAATTACAACAAATCATCTGGCCTTTGAAAAAATGTCAGTGAAAAGGAATGAATGAACGGCCTTTGAAAGAGGAAGCTGTGGGAGAACAATTCCCCAGTAATCAACAAAAGTGCAAGCCATAAAGTAGCTACACCAGGACAATGAGAATATCTCAATTCATGAATTAAGTAGCTGCAATTTATTAAAGGAAGCACGTTTTTAACTCCCATGATTTTTTTTTTTTTGGATTTCTACTTGACAAAAAGGTTGCAAGCTCTAATGATTTTCCTATCTGTCTCACACTATAAGTACTGCAACTCTGCAAGTCAAAAATACGAATCAGCATTCAAGCTTCGCCTTGGAATGTTCGGAAGCGTGAAGGTGTTTAGAGGAAGTAACGGGTTTGAGCTAAATTCACGAATTTTCTCAGGGATACACATCATTTTTAGGGTAAGGTAGTCTTCTTAGATTTGCTATGAGTTAAAGCATTTGGTGCTTTCAAGGGACCCCATCCTGCAATGTCCTTGGCCCCTTGCTTGAAAGGAATTGAGAAAATTATGTAATATTTTGACAGGGATGAATCCTTGTTCTCCTTTGTCTCCCACTTTTTGATAATAATTTTCTTAACAGATAAGAATCAACAAGTGAGAATCAATTGAATAAGCAAGTGACCTGACTAATTGTGTTGAACAACTATAGGCACATTCTGTTGGCCAGTGGCACAAAACTAAGGAAATGTAGCTCAATGTAGAAGTAAAATCACAATAAGTAGCCAACAAAATGGCAAGGACCCTTGAATACTTTATGGCTCACCAAGCATGGTTAGGAATTACGAGCAAATAGCCGAATGAGCGAAATTCCTTATTGCTCTGAGGCTCACTGACTCTAAAATGTCACCAAAGCTAACAGAAATAGGGTCCTTTCCTTGTCAAACCCTAGTACTATAGCTGCAAACAACTTCTAATTCTCACATCATAAACAATTTGACAACCTTCTGCAAACTAAAGTTACAAGAGATGATAAATCTATACACGTCAACACCTGTGCTTAGATAATACACCCTTTAAAAAACTAGAGAGTTCGGCTTAAATATATAAACAGAAAGAAACAAAAACAACATCTACCTATGAAATCAACACCCACCAACTTTATAAGCTAAAATGTGTCTTAGAAGTGCTTGATTCTGTTTTCACTGGAACTTTAACCTTCACATAATTCCTTAATCCAGTTTTAGCACGTTCCTTACCAGCCTCTGTCTGTATTGCTGAAAAAAGACCAGCTGCAAGGCTAGGTAAGCGAGAAATGCATAGTCCCATACTCCCATATCCAAAAGCTTATCAGCCTCATCCAAATACCACTAAACAATACAAACACAAGTACTAAATACAAATCCAAAGACAAGCAGAAGCTCCTCCAAATTTGACAAAAAGGCTACCGGATAAATGTACAGTTTTCCGATGCTCCAAAATATATGCATTTTATCAAGGTCATAAAACCCAATTAACCCATTCGTTCCGTGATGTCAAACAACGTTCCTGGCATCCTATTAATACATTTATCTCATCCTCTATTTCCTTGACATCCTCATTCACTTGCGCTCTTCCAACAGGAAGCATTGTCTTGACATTTGACAAATTCGATATTAAAGGCACTAATACATTATATATTAGAGTCGGCAACTCTCTCGCGAGTAAGATGATTATCCCAAGCACCATAAAATAGTCCACGATAAGCATACACTAATGATCGTGCACTAAAAATGAGCCCACACACTATAAAAACAACTGTATTATCAAAAGCCACTATTCAGAAATTTCTGCTGCTTCTCCACCAATTGATATACTTACATTTTAATCCGTATTATCTACAATCGCGCTGGGAATAACTGACTAAAGCTACAATAGCTCAATTCAGTCAGCATTACCTAAATTGACCACTTGATATCCATCTCCCCTAAAAAAAACACTAGTCAAAGAACCAATGTCACTCGATATTTTCGACGCACAAACTAGTTGTTGCAATATGTTTCTAAAATTTTTGACATATCTTCACTTAGGATCTGTTTGGATAGCAAAAGTGGAGGGAAAGGAAGGGGAGAGGGAAGGAGGGAAGGGAAAGGAGAGAAGGGAAGGGGAGGGGAAATGGAGTGTGGGTATTTGGATACAATTTCCCTCCAAATCTTGCCTATTGTGGAGAGATTTTGATTAGGCTTGGAGGAGGGAAATTGGATCCCTCCAAATCTCTCCCCCTCCATTTCCCTCTACCCTCATTTGCTATCCAAACAAGGGATTTTAAATCTCCTACTTTCCCTCCCTTTCTTTTCCTTCCAAATCCCTCAATCCAAACACACTCTTAAGCTCCTGCAAGTTGTAACGCTTAATCCGCTTAATCCCTATCCTCTACAGTTCCACTACAATCCTACAAACTTGAAACTTTTCTTACAATTGCAAGTATTTCTGTTCACAAAACAACTTGAATGCGAAATTCAAATCGTAATGATTAGGAAAACATAATAAATTGAACAATTCGGCAATCATACTTCAATTCAGCTAACTCCTTAAAATTTCCATATTACATTCATAAGCACAGACTAAAATTAACTGAAACAAATAAAACAAAAACCTGCAAAATTACACAACATAACACACAAAAATTAAAAATTAAATAAGAGAATAGCAAACCTGGTCAGATAAGAGGAAGAGCGACGGATAATATCGACAAGGAGGACGAGGAAAGCTAGGGTTTTGCCTGAATCGGTGGCGGTGGTTTCGACTTCCGCCACCGTTTCTCTCGATTCGCGCCATTTCTTGTTCACGTCTTTAACCGTGCTGATTTCGAATTCACTTCCCTTTTAGATCATCAACTTAGTTTCAGATTATTTTTGGACTTGTTCTGAAATTGTCGGAACTAAACTGAACCTATGGAGCTGAATTAAACAGAGCTGAACTGAACTTAATGGATCTGAACTGAACTGAAATAAACTGATATAATAATAAAAAGATTGTAATAATAATAATAATAATATATAAAAAATATTAGTAATATAATAATAATAATAATAATAATAACAACAACAACAACAACAATAATAATATGTTAGTAATATAAATGATATTATTAATAATAATGAAATATATTAATCATAATAACTAAAAAATAAATATGATAAGTATAATATAATATAATAATAATAATAATATAATTATTACAAATAATAATAATAAATATAATGAATAATATTAATAATAGGTCTAATAATAACATATTAATATAATTATTTCAGGTTAAAACAATAAAGTCAGCGTTGCTTGAGTCTGGATCAGGTCAACCCGCTCCTTTCGGATATATGCTGAGTTGATGCTCGACTGCCTCGGGAGGTACATATACCTACACAGGCAACACACATGGCCTCTGGGAGTTACCAAGGGGGCATCTCTAATGCCTAAGTCAGTACGGTACTGGATGTATAACCGGGACCTCGCTTGACGTAGGGTCCTGTTCATTTCACTTTTACGCCTGTTCTTTTGGACTTAGGCCCTGTTCTTTTGGACTGAAATTGTCTGAACTGAACTGAATTGAACTTAATGGAGGTGAACTGAACTGAACCGAAATGAACTTAATGGATCTGAACTGAACTGATATAATAATAAAAAGATTGTAATAATAACAATAATAATATATAATAATAATAATAATAATAATAATAATAATAATAATAATAATAATAAATAATAATAATAATCTAATATATAAAAAATAAAATAGTAATACAACAACAACAACAACAACAACAACAACAACAACAACAACAACAACAACAATAACAATAACAATAATATGTTAGTAATATAAATGATATTATTAATAATAATGAAATATATTAATAGTAATAACAAAAAATAAATATGATAAGTATAATATAATATAATAATAATAATATAAATATTACAAATAATAATAATAAATATAATGAATAATATTAATAATAGGTCTAAAAATAATATATTAATATAATTATTTCGGGTTAAAACAATAAAGTCAGCGTTGCTTGAGTTTGGATCAGGTCAACCCGCTCCTTTCGGATATATGCTGAGTTGATGCTCGACTGCCTCGGGAGGTACGTATACCTACACAGGCAACACACATGGCCTCTGGGAGTTACCAAGGGAGTCTCTCTAATGCCTAAGTCAGTACGGTACTGGATGTATAACGGGGACCTCGCTTGACGCACGGTCCTGGAACTCTCTTAAATGTTTGAGTAGTCTTACTTCTAGAAATAAAAAATTGTTAGGTGAGATATATCTTACAAGAATCTTACGCGTGTCCTCTTCGGAATGGATCCAAGGAAGATATTTATAGAGGTCTAAATGTACATTTTTGTATGAGGTGGCAAGCACTTGAACCCATGCGACCCACACGTTGTATGCGGGTCGGGTCAACTGAACGTGCCCCATGAATAATAATAATAATAATAATAATAATAATAATAATAATAATAATAATAATAATTATTATTATTATTATTATTATTATTATTATAATTATTATAATTTCACTTTAGTTCAGTTCAGATAAGTTCAGTTAAGTTCAGCTCCATTAAGTTCAATTCAGTTCAGTTCAGTTCCATTAAGTTCAGACAATTTCAGTCCAAAAGAACAAGACTTAAGTTTAGGCCTTGTTCTTTTGGACTTAATTTCAACTCATTTCAGTTCAGTTCAGCTCTATTCAGTTCAGTTAAGCTTTATTCAGTTCAGTTCAGTTCAACTATTCTCTTCACAAATTAACTCTTTACTTCAGTTCAGTTCAGTTCAGTTCAGCTCTAATAAGTTCAGTTCAGTTCATTTCAGCTCTATTAAGGTCCTGTTCTTTTGGACTTTTAAGAACTGAACTGAATTGAACTGAACTTATAGGAGCTGAACTGAACTGAACTTATAGGAACTGAACTGAATTGAACTGAACTTATAGGAGCTGAACTGAACTGAACTTATAAGAGTTAAACTGAACTGAACTTATAGGAGCTGAACTGAACTTATAAGAGTTGAACTTAAAGAAGTCGAACTGAACTTATAAAAATTTTGCGCTTGTTATAAATTAAGTTTTTTTAGAAGTACTGCAATCTATTACAATAAAAAATACTCCCTCCGATCCAGACAAATGATAACATAGGAAAAAAGTGGTTATTTAAGAAAAGGTGGAAAAGAGTGAGGGGTAAAGTAGAAAAGTTTGATTGGGGCCACATGGATTTAGGTGGATTAAATAGGTAGTTGGTGAGTGGGTGAGTGTATTGTAAAGTTGTAAATAAGTAGTAGATGTAGGGGTAATTTAGTCATTTTTCATGCCAAATATGGTATGTTACCATTGATGTGGTTCATCTATTTTAGGTAAGTGTTACCATCTGTCTGGATTGAGGGAAGTATATTACATATTATATATTTTTTTTCTCACCATCTATTTCCATATTATCATCCTTCTTGTCACTTTCATCTTCATTTTCACTGACATCATCGAATTCATTGTCTCGCCAAATACCTTTTATTATTATGTTATTTCCTATCTTTTACATAGCTTCCTTACGCTTCATTTCAAACATGCATGAATCTGTTGAAATTAATGAGGGAGGTATATGTGAGATAAGGGTAAAAATATTAATGAGATAGGTGAACTTGTGAATAATTAAYGAGTAGRCARTTTAGCATAAACAAATTATAAGGGTCGTTTTTTTTAAGAATAATTTGTATAGGATAATTTTAATATTGGATTTTTTTTTGCATTGATTTAAATGAAAACCGACTATTTTTTTTAATTTGTCAATAATAGAAAACGGGTATGAATTTATAGTTAGTATAAGTTGTATGAACTTGTCTAAACTGAACTTATAGGAGATGAATTGAACTTATAGGAACTAAACTGAACTGAACTTAAAAGAGCTGAACTGAACTGAACTTATAGGAGCTGAACTGAACTTATAAGAACTGAATTGAACTTATAGGAACTGAACTGAACTTAAAGGGGATGACTTTAAGTCCAAAAGAACAGAGCCTAAGTTCAATTCAGTTCAGACAGTTGCAGTGCAAAAGACAGGGCCTTAGTGTCCTAATTTACTAATTGTTATTACTCCCCATCCCCATTAATAGTTTTAGATTACCGTTTTTTTTTTACGAGGGAACCCACGGCCACTATGTGATAGCTTGCAAACCACGTATAGCAGGCAAGGCACCCGAGGGTGACATGCTCGAAGTCTATTAGGCATAAACTCAGGCCAAGAATTCTCCACAAGATTTTGCTCTTCAGGAGGCTTGAACCTGGGTCTCCTGTAAATTTCACACAAGTTTTAACCACTAGACTCCACTCTTGAGCGCTAATTACCGTTTTTTTACTGGTCTTAAACCCGTTGATAGGTCGTCGCTAACCTATGCAAAAATACCCTAGCGGTACAACACAAGAAATGTAGTATGTAGGGGTCGAATCCACGGGAGGCGGTGTATGAATTTCTAAGTCTCAATACTTTCCTAAGGTTGTCACGTTTTGTTTATATGAGAGGGTTGAAAACAATAAAGGAAAAACTGTAAATAACAACTATAAATAACAAGCTATAAATTAAACTAAATAAATTGCAATATAATATGATAGAAACTATATGG
>VHZZ01003962.1:85897-109353 GCA_009801015.1 Silene noctiflora
AATTAGGCCACCAACGATGTCGACATCCTGACAGCTCTAGACCTCCCCCACCGCAGGTCCAGACCACCCCCTAGCCACCACCACCTCACGTCCAACACACCATCTACGCACATCCTCATCGTGAGACAGGGTTATGGTTGAATGACACAATGGTTGGAGTCTGGGTTATGGTGCGGTTTCGTGGTGGTGGTAGTTGTGTTGTGTACGAGGTGTGGGTGAGGAGTAGTGGTGGTAGAGCAGTCGTGGTGGAGGATTTTCTAGTGGGTAGCGGGTGAGGGAAATGGTGGTCGTGGTGTGATTGGTGTTCCGGTGGTGGGGCTTTATTTGTGAGTGTTTGGTGGTGGTGTTTATAGATACCGTAGATGAGTGGGGAATTGTTGAAAGTTAGAAACAATAAGTGTATATGGTGGAAACTTAAAAAACACAAGGGTATATCGTAAAAAATCCCATTAATTTTTTATTTTCTATATGGTGACTGGTGAGGATCAAAATAATGTTCTCGGAAGAGGACTGTCCATTTAGCAAAGCATTTGCTTGGGAGGGAAATACAACTTCCAATCATGTCTATTTCAGAACCTATAATAAGATGGAAAAAGGAGAGAGGAGAGAAGGAAAAGAATATTTATCTTGCATCTGTCGTGTTTCAGGAGTTGAAGAAATGGCCGAGTGGATTGAGGATCCATCATATCCCGATGTCACGTTGTCATGGAAAGTTGTGCATGGTAAGGTTAAGAGGTGGAGCTCTAGAAATCAAAGGCTCTAGAAGCTCTAGATTACCATCAACTTATTGAATATGACTTCGCAAAGTTAATACCAGACTGAAGCTATTCTGATGTTGATTGTCTTCTTTCTCACAGGAAATGGGACCATCGTGCAAGATATACCTAAATCGAATGATTATTATGTTGCTGTTGGGAACTTGAACTCTGAGGATGTTAAGGTAACTCAGTGACCTATTTCTCTGATGGAAAACGACACTTACCTGTGCTATATTATTATCTTCTGCTTTACTTATTTAATAAAAGAGTTTTATGACCGAGTATCATTAGTTTTGACTGAAGAGGCCTAGATTTAATTCTTCAGTTGGGATAGCCGACTATTTATCCAGTCGCTAAATGAAAAGAAAACGTGTGAATAACTTTTGTAGTTTTGTCTGTATATGATGCTTGTGGGAGCTAACAGTTGAGATTGTGTTGTGTGATTCCATACTTTATCATACCAAGATTTTGAAATATTGCTCCTGTACAATTTTTTTAAATCAATCGAAGTTGAACGTCCAAGATCCACATGCTTCATGACTCTGTTATGTCAGTCATGAACCTTAGAAGTGAGTGGGATAGTATTAAGGCCACTTTGAGAGGGAACTGCAGTTGAGTATGCTAATATGGAAAGGTATACTTCAATCGTGTACCATCTTTATCAACAACAATAATATAACCCATGTGTGTCAAAGACTCCCACAAATTGCAGGGTGTTGTTGTAATGGGGGGGTGGGTGTTGTTAGAGGATACGCAGTGTTACCCTTATGTTTGCAGAACAATGAGGCTATTTCCAGAAGTTCCAGACCGTCTTTGTGAAGAATTTATAGAAAGTTGCTATGGTTTGCAGATGATGAGTAGGCATTTTAGTGTTTTGGATTACCTTTTCACCTTAAATATAATTTCGAGGCTAATTGGAGTAAGTAGGTGCACATTTCTCATGGTGTTTCCATGGAAATCAATGCTCTGTTTTAACTACTTCAAGGCTTTAAATGGTTTCTTGAAAGATAGTTTGAGGGCGTAAATTCGCCCAGCATTCCTTTTTTTTCTTTTTTTTTTTTTCTGAGTAAGAAAAATTCCAAGGCTTCAATAATGAAATATGCGGCTGGATTTTTTTTTTCTCGGAGAAAAGGCATCATTCTGAAGTTAGATCAAAATTCTTATGCATTCATGTTGCATTTTATCATGCTCCTCTGCTCTCTATTTCTCTTTTACGTTTTTCTTTTCCTATTCCCGCTGGCAACTTATATTCCCTTGAAATCACGCTGTTCCCGTCTGTTTGATAGGTCAAACTGGAGTTGTCTGTAAAGTCTTCCATGTATGACACTACAAATTCCTATTTCAAGTGTAATTTGACACGTGGTTCATGCAATCTAAAGATACCTTTCCCCAGTGGAATTGCTGCAGTATTGACTACTCCAGGGACACAGCAGGTGAGTTCACTTTCATGTTGTCATTCGTGTTGTGTGTATTTAGTGGAGGCACCAAAAAGAGGCTGTGAAAGCCGAAGGCATGATTTTAAACTAGGTGACCCGAATGTTTAAGAGGCCACTGTATCTTGTAATCTGACCTCAGAAAATCAGCAGGTCATGATAGCATAGCTTAATCTTTGTAATTTTTGTAATTTTAGTTCTAATTGAAGGTGTTAACTAAAGTAGCTGCGCTTCTTTCTACTGTGAACTATCACTCTTTTTAAGCAGTTCTCGACACAATATCTTGGGTCATTCAGAAACAGCCTCTTTGTGGTGCTAGCACAAGGGTAAGGCTGCGTACATCCGACCTCTTCTTGCCTCGCAATTTGCGGGAGCCATAGATGCATTGATGTGAGGTTTTTGTTTGTTGTTGTAGTAAAGGTGTTCGATGTGGTCCAAAAATATCTTCTTTGTTTTTCTCTGCGGCCTCCAATATCTCAGAGAGACTGAAAGAGTACTCAGCCATATTTTTTTAGATGAATCGTACATTAGATGGCCAAATTACCAAATTGGTCAAAAGGTGGATAGTATCTACCAAATGGGTAAAAAAGGTGTCACTTGTGAAAGTTGGTAAAAAGACAAGAATTGTGTGAAATTGACCAAAATAGTGTCGCCTTATTTAATTTACTGTTCTTACAACTACTTTTGACAAAACTATCCTTGCCCAAGTGACCCTACTCAAAATTCTATCCCGTAAATCTAACAAAAGGTTAGTTCGAGTCCGATCAGTTTTGGTGTAATATGCACTTAAAGATAGATTGGGTGACTTTGGGTTTAGATCTGTTTCAATGAGCTATTCTAGGTCAGTGCGTAAGAGTAGGTTCAAATCATTTTAACTATGCGTCATTTTGCATATGGATAATTTTGGAACTCATCATGTTTTGGTAGAATTATTACGACGGGTAGGAAAGCGGATCAGGTTTGGGTCAGGTCGGATCACTTTGAGTTTTAGATCATATTTGAGTTGTCTACTTGTCTAGTTTGAGTCTCACATCCATTTTTTTAAGTTGGACTTTTGGGCAAGGGTAATTCGTCAAATCTAGTAGAAAGAACAGAAAATTAAATAGAGTGGAGCTTTTTTGGCCAATTTGTCACCATTCTTTACCTTTTCTTTACCAGTATGTCATAAATGACACTCTTTTTACCAATTTGGCAATTAACCCTCCACTTTTTTTTTTTTTTTAAAAAAAAAAACAATTTGGTAGTTTGGCCACGTGAGAAGGATGTTTGTGCTAATAAGATGTGTTATTAATTTTGCAATTCTTATTTATCCAAATTCACATCCCATTTTGGTATATTTGCAGGGTGGAGACAAAGTCTATGTTAAGTTGTCCTACGAACCACGCTGGCTGACATATTTTCTTGGTATAGGTAGAATTCCTCTTTTGTTTCTTTTCTCAGTTCATTATGATGACAAGTTTACTACAAGCATTATAGAAACTGGTCACTATTGAGTAACACATGCGTCGTTGGTTTGCTTTTCTCTAATTTTCAAGGTGACGAAAATTATGCAGTTTTGTGTTAATATTAGCTTGTACTGATCTCTGATCTAGTTATAAATTACGCCCTTGTGTCCACACCAAAACTACCCATTTGACTTTTCACGGTTAACGAGACGACTTTTTGACCACGTTTTTTTCTTCATTTATATATTATTCCCTCTATTCAACTTCACACACAACATTTCCCTTTTACACGTTTGCCATGCACGATTTCCAACGTAAATATCTTTAGTTTTACATTATGAAAAAATATAAAAAATTTGTGTTCTTATTGTACTCTTAAAGGTGAATCAAACAAGATCCCACATGACCATATTTTTTCTATAGATCGCAAGGAATCGTAAAGATACTCTTCACTTATGAATAATGTCAAAAAAAGAAATGTTGTATTTGGAGTTGAATGGAGGGAGTGCTTTTTTGTGTCGAAATTTTAATTTTACGAAACCTCTTTTTATAATACACGTAAATATGTCAATTTTGTATACAAATTTTTAAAATTTGACTAAATATAATCAAGGTCAATATTTAACAAGTTTGACTTTAAAAAGTGAGTGGGTAGTTTGGTGTGGATAGGAGGGAGTGTAATTCAAGGATATGTAAACTGCTGTTGCATACCTCTAAACCTGTGAAAATTTGTCCTGTATGGAGGTGGCATGACATCAATCATGTTATGGGCATTCAATTACTTGAAAGGACTAAGGCGTAATGATGGGGATGGTGGGGAAATCCTATCAGCCGACACAGGACCCGAGAGAGCTCCTTTGCTGTCTCATAAAGATGAAGATCTCTTTAGCCTAGGTTCGTCTTATGATTCTGGTTCACAAAATGACGATGAAGCTCAAGAGTACCTGGAAGATGGGCTACTTGAAGGGAGGCCGGCTGGAGAGAGTGGAAAGAAATATAATTCCAGGCAATGTGTTATATGTTTCGATGCATCCAAGGATTGCTTCTTCATTCCTTGTGGACACTGTGCATCTTGTTTTGTCTGTGGAACCAGGTATATGCTTGTTTTAATCACAAACTTGAAATCGTCTTTGCATGCTTTGTTTTTTGGGAGGGGGAGGGGGTAAGGAGAGTTATCTCATGGGAGGCTGAGAAAGCCATGAGATGTTTGTTTGTGCCCCTTTCCACAAAGGCCTTTCAATGATAAGCGAGAGTGCAATGTGACAGCTTTCATGTTCTTCTGTTTGAATTTCGTCCTATTTTTATCTTTTTTTTTTCCTAAAAGATTTGGCGTTTCTTTATAAAGACCATCAGTCTCTTTTTAGTGGCAACTACCTTCTCCTGGTAGCTTTAATATGTGTTATGACTAAAGTTTATTCACAAAAAAACGTGGTTGATAGTTGATACTGGTCTGATTTTGCAGAATTGCTGAAGATGCTGGTATCTGTCCGATTTGTCGGCGTAAAATTAAGAAGGTTAGGAGGATATATAATGTGTGATACAGAAATAAAAGCCCCAAGCTGTTGTGTGGATGTTTAGTTCAAGATCATCACCACCTGCTTCCTTCCCAAGTCCCAACCATCACTGATTTACCATTGTGGGTCTGAAGGTAAATCATCAAGCCTTGTATTTTTTTCTGGGTAAAATTGTTCACCATGTGGCACTATACTCTGTATAGTTTTCCTGTTTTTCTTATACCAAAAAATGTAAATGTCATAGTATAGATTTCATAGTGCTGGCCCTTTGGTTGCTATGGAGATGTTTCTGTCTATATTCTGTACGGTGGTTGAAAAATTCGCATTGATGTAACAGTTAAATTCCTTGTTTCTAAAAACGCGGTGATGTAACAATCTTAATATGACGAGGAAATCCATAAACTGGGTTTCTAATGTCACTTTTTAGATTACTCCTCCAAATATTGTGGACTTGGAAGTGTACTAACAAATATGGGCATCAGAAGTTTTGAACTGGGAAGCAATACCTTTGAACGTAAGTGAAATAGAGAACTAACCAACTATAACGGACGAATGATACACTTATGATTGAGTTGTTGGAACTCCTGGTAGTTATGGTCCATGTAAGGTACGGAAATTCATGTTCAATCTTTGGGTTCGCTTGGGGTGGAGGTAGACAGGTGGTTATTAGTGGAGTAATAAGAGCCTGAAACAAGAAGAAATAGGAGAAAATTGATGGTTATGGGTTGGTAGAAAGAGGGTGAAGGAAGAATCATTATGTGATTACGTCCAGAGAGGTGGGAAACTATTTTCCCCTAAATGGAGCAACCATTTCTCTCTTTTCTATCTTACGCAACCATTACTTTCTCCATTTTGGCTCTGTTCTTTTCGGCTTATTTTCCCCTCACTTCACTTCAACTCAGCTTAACTTATTCAGCTTTTATTTATCTAAGCAAATTTCAATTCAGTCCAGCTCAGCTTCATTCAGCCGAAAATAACATGACCTTTGTAGTTTGATAATTGAGTTAAAGATGTCTTTGAGCAATATAATTGAGTTAAATATGTCCTTAAAACAATATAAATGAAACAAACTTCATGTTGTACCCATGAAGTTTGACATTTTACCCAAGATATTAACTTTTTTATTCGAAAAACTTTAAAGGCCATAACTCGTATTTACGAGTTAAAGTGGCGATTTTTTTTTAAAATCGATCATCTTTCCGAAAACTACGATTTGAAAAAGAAAAAATGGTCGTACTTTTATCCCGTGGCCAGGAGATTTTGTATGCCAAAGTGTTTTTGACCGAACAAACTTTGAATGACCATATTCTTGGTCACGAGTTCTAAAGTCGACAATTTTTTTTTCAAATTGTAGTTCTTGGAAAGATAATCAATTTGTAAAAAAAAAAAAACCGTCACTTTCTGAGCTCGTAATTACGAGTTATGACCTTTTAAAGTTTTTCGAATAAAAAAATTGAATATTTCGTACAAAATGTCAAAACTCAAGGTCCCAACGGAATTTTCCAGAACAAATAAAAACTTTTAAAACAAAATCAAAGTGGGACACGACTCTAGTCTAACGTAACAGGGCTCTACGAATTTAGTTCATCATCAACATTAGCTCACAAGTATGGGCTCTACGAATTTAGTTCATCATCAACATTAGTTCATCGTCAACATTACCCCTCCACCTCTCAAGCACTACCTCTGCCGCCGCCATCCGCCCCCCATCCACTCACCCAAACGATATGGCTTTACTTGACAGGGCCCGATCCCGCATCCAGATCATCAACCTAAGACTGCCACCGTCTTTGATGAGAAGAAACATCCGAGCAATTTTAAGGCGTAAATCAAATTTCCAACGGTGTCCAGAAAGGTGATATAAGACTAGTATTTTACTAATCCACTCAAGGAAACAAAATGTTTCTTTGGTTTGTTCAATTTTGCCCAATTTGAATGGTTGAAATCTACACTTTTTATTGTAACCATTTGTAATTTTATTATTTTAATACACCATAATTTCATCATCCCTTATTTAATTTTTCATTTACTAAATCTGATACATGATCAATTTGACAAGAATTTGATTTACTTGAGAGGCAGAGAAAAAAAAAAAAAAAAAAAAAAAAAAAAGGAAAAATTATGGACAAAAGTACATGAAAGAATAAAAAGTGTCTATAAAAGAGCAATTAAGATGTATAATCCAGTTAGTGCCAAATAAATGGTTGATATACTCGAAATCCCTATATTAATAATACGAGGAAGAATTTGCATGTGGTACCAAATTAGGAAAACCATGGATGTGTATGTCACAAATTATTACTCGTATATATATATATATTCATCATCTTCTCCTTCTAATACTTGCTATTAAACCATCCTAATTCCTACGAACCAAACAAACAACAACTATCCCTTTTGAACAAAATATTCTTTATTATCTTGATAATTATACCATTAATAATAATTAATAATAACAATAACAATGGGGGTTGATTACTACAAGGTATTGGAGGTTGATAGAAACGCTAAAGACGATGATTTGAAGAAATCGTATCGAAAACTCGCTATGAGATGGCATCCTGATAAAAACCCTAATAATAAGAAAGATGCTGAAGCCAAATTCAAGCAAATTTCAGAAGCTTATGATGTATTTACCCACTTTTTCCCTTTTTATTTTAACCATTTTTCGCATAAACTTCCCAACTTTATTTCTTTATTTCTCATTTTTGGTATTCATTAGTTAGTCTCACTTGATCATGATTCATATAAAATTCATAATTCATAATACCCTAATCTTAACAATCATGTTTTGCGGTGTTTCCATATTAATTTTACCTAACTGCAACTTTATTGATTATTTAATCTTACTTTAGGAAGATTTACATTATATTTTGCTTGCCCGGATCACAATTTGCAAGTGGCTATAATATACTCCCTTGTCTCGGTTATTTGTTTATTTTTTTGTATTCTTTTTCAAGGTTATCTAAGCCAAATAAATGGTTGGGGCGGAGGTAGTAGTTGCTTTGTCTCGGTCACTTCTTGTTTACCTTTTTTTTATTATTTGTTTCTTTTGGTCCAAATGAGTGCACTTATATACCGGTAAGAATCAAACCCTCAACTTCATGGTTGGGGCTAACTCTTGTTCTCAACTTTATTCTTTGTAAGGGGTATTTAAAACGGTAAACAAATGATTGGGATGAAGGGAGTATTATTGTATCGGTATGTAAGAGGAGAAGATCCCAAAAGAGACTGTCTCGAGTAATGCTCTTATTTCAATTGCTATAAAGTTTGAATGGTTTTTGTGGTTTGTCAGGTTTAGTTAATAAACAATTCACTGTTATATACCTACAGTCTGCAACTTTATTCATATTTTAGGTGATCTTGATTATATATTCCCAACTGTTTAGTTGATTAGTCCTATTCAATCTTTTATATTAAAGTGTAAAACTTTTTGTGATTTTTTTTTGTTGGTTTAGGTTTTAAGTGACCCACAAAAACGAGCTGTATATGATCAATACGGTGAGGAAGGCCTGAAGGGGCAGGTGCCGCCACCAGGAGCTGGAGGATTCACTGGTGGTTCAGACGGTGGTAATGGGTTCACACCATTCCGATTTAATAGTCGGAGTGCGGATGATATTTTTTCCGAGTTTTTCGGATTTTCAAGTCCTTTTGGGGGAATGGGAGACATGGGAGGATCTAGGGGTGGAGGACCGCCTGCATTTGGAAGAGGAGGGGTGTTTGGGGAAGATATCTTTCACCAATTTCGTGGTGGCGGCAGTGGAGCTGCAGAGGCTTCGAGTATGCCCCGCAAGGCACCTGCTATTGAAAGGACATTGCCATGTAGCTTGGAGGATTTGTATAGAGGGACTACTAAAAAGATGAAGATTTCTAGGGACGTAATTGATGCTTCTGGGTAATGTTGTGCTTGCAACTTGACTTTTGTTGGAATTTTTTGTGAATAATTTCTGTACGTGATATATGTTATTGCTGATGCAAAACTTGTTTATGATTAGTTTTGGGTGAACTCTTTGGTGTTTATACTGGCTTTCATGGAAATTCTGAATGCCTCCCATTGATTTGCCAAAAAAATATGCATATGACGCGTGTTATTGCTGTTGATGTTGTCTCTGTTTGTTAGCATGACTACTCTCTATGTCGCTTTCTTAAATTTATGAATTTTTGTAATGAACTCGACCATGTAAGAACATATGTTTTGTTTTAGAAGATTCAAGTATGTTTAATGCGTTGATTTCCATGGATATAAATTGCAAATTTAAGCTTTGAGGTCGTTCACATGGTGTGGATAATTGTTGCATGGAGGCAAATGGTTGGTGTTGTGTATATTAGCTGCCAGTAGGTGTAAATAATCATGGTATTTAATAGTGGCATTCTTTGCGAATCACTTTCGAGTACTTTGACGTGGTAATGCAGATAATGGTGGAGTTTACAAAATGTTGTTAAATCATTCATATTAGTCGTGTCAGTTTAACACCAGCCGTGTCAAGCTAGGATTGGCCGTAATATCTTATCGACAAATCTCACCCAAGTACCAGTCTCATCTGTAATATTTTATCTTAATCATTATTCATATTGGCATGTCAGTTTAAAAGAGCCTTTACACGAATATATGGGCGTGTCGTAAGACTGTTACGGCTTTACATATTGGCCAGTTCTTCGTGTAAGCCAATACTTATTATCATTGTGCCGATAGAATATTTTGTTTTTTATTACGGCTGTGGTAATGAAACTTAGCTACTTATGATAGCTTGTTCTATTGTCTAGGGTTCTTTTTTTTTGGTCTCGATTACTGAATCTAGCTAACTTTGTTCATTAGATGGCCTAACTAGTAATAATAATATATTGATTCTCATGTGTTTTTGCTTCTCCCTGCCTAGTGGCTGTAAGCTTGTAACTTTACACATAAGGCTATTGCTCGCGCTTTACATGGCAGTTAGCAACTTACTACACATACTACATAACCTTATCTGCCAATCTACCATAAACAATAGGCAGGTGTGGAGATACATTAACCTTGTCATGACATGGGCACATGGCACCAGCTTAATGCGCTGTTAAAGGCCTTTTAAGTGACAATGATTTCAGGCTGAGGTATATAGTATAGATGTTAGGGACCCTTCTTGAGTTCTTGTACATGGCAATAGTTTCTAGAGCTTCCGTGTGCTGTCATTTGAACCATGTTGAAGCTTAGGTAATAATTCTAAAAATCGAGTTTCGAAGCAGTGTATATCTGTTGTTCAAAAGTATATTTTAAACAATTTCTCATAGTTGTACAATCTACACTATAGTCAGGTTGTAGATGCACGAACAGTTTTTTTTTTGTTTATTGTAAGTTTCCATAATTCGCTCCATGGGCCTCGTATGTGCTTCTATATTTCGGGTGTGGTTGTTAAAGAATCTTTTGTTTATATGCCAACTGTCTTTTCCCACACTCTTAACAGGAATCCCAAAAAAATCGGAAAATTGTCCGCTTATGTTTTGAATATTTGGAGTTGTAAGCTAGATGTTGATGGTCCTCTCCCTTTTTTCTCTCATGTAGGAAACCGGCGACAGTGGAGGAAATCCTCACCATTGAGATCAAACCAGGTTGGAAGAAAGGTACAAAAATTACATTTCCAGAAAAGGGTAATGAACAGCGTGGCATCATACCGTCCGACCTAGTCTTCATCATTGATGAGAAGCCTCATAGTGTATTTAAGAGGGACGCTAATGATCTTGTTGTCACTCAAAAAATTTCTCTTGTTGAATCCTTGACGGGGTATACCGCCCAGATAACAACTCTTGATGGTCGGGGTCTGACAGTACCCGTCAACTCAGTCATTAGTCCATCATACGAAGAGGTTGTTAAAGGAGAAGGCATGCCGATCCCCAAGGAACCCTCCAAAAAAGGAAACTTGAGAATTAAATTCAATATCAAGTTTCCAACTAGGCTTACTCCGGAGCAAAAATCAGGTATCAAGAGGTTGCTATCTTCGTAATTCGCTGAGATGACATTAGGTTTATGTAACCTTTTTGTTTTTCCATCCTGCTGTTAGATTCTGCAAGGAACTCCCACATGAATAGCACATCTGCCTTAGTTCAGACATTTTATTAGATTACTTGACTACTATTTAGATTGTTTCTTCTCTATACGTTCTTGGTTCTTTCATTTTATTTGTGTACTATTTATGCTTTTATGTAAGGTTGGAAATTTAATATTCTCCATTAGTTTTGGATTGTGATTCAAGGACTCAATCGTGACTGTTTCCCGATAAATGCACGATCCCGCCTTAAAATTGTTTTCATATGGTGTCCTTGGCCATATTTCTAACGCGTTGCCCAACAGTTTTCAATAAGTGTTGTATTTTTTTTACGGTTAATGTGATTGTGTACGTTTCGTCCAGCTGAAATAATTCTCTTTAGTTTACTCTCTGTGTTGTTCATGTTTTTTGTTTACCTTTTTTATTCATTGTGTGAGCTTTTAATCAAAGGTAAACAAATGAATGATCGAGACACGGAGGTTGTATAAGTTAATTGTGTTCTTCATTGTGCAATTAATGAATGATACATAGGTCTGTTTTGCAAATTTGAAAGTCTAATAGTACCTACTTCCATATATGTTATTTGTTAGTTCACACGTTCCGAGTACGTTTATTCGAACCTCGTACATGCAATTTGTGAAGGAAAATGATGAGTAAATTAAAGAGTTTTGACTTGGCTAAAAGCTTTAAAATGAACTAGTCTAGTCTAACCCCAAATGTAAATTGCACGGGTTTATTTTTAAATAAAGCTAATATTCAATGTATGAAAAGATTACTTTATAAATTCAAAATAGATGTGCTCTGCTTTGTGTAAATTACAAAATTTTATAAAAACAAAATGCTGAAATATTCCCATTATTATTATATAACCAACTCATACTTAAAAAGCTTAATTGCCATCTTGGATTCTTGGTAAGGCGAGCGAAATGAGATATTACTCAAAGATATGAATTTTATTATATTTAATAAGTAATAACCTAATTATTTATAATGGATTCATAATAAATTTATTTGAAATCGTCTCTTAGCAGACTTTCTCTTCTTATATACTCCGTAACAATTCATGAGCATCTGGCAGTCTGGCACATTAGAATCAAGATTGGCAATTAAGCTTTGTACTATGTAATTAATTGTAAACACATTATGGAACCACGGCAGTTAAATTACAAAAGAAAATAAAAAAATGGATAGAGCTGTAGCTGGCCTTGGTTAGCCTTTGAGGGGCCAGGACAGCACCGAACAGCTAGGTCCATGATCATAAACCTGCTGACCCAACTCCTTAAGTATGGTCTAGCTAGATCATACGCATTAATATCACTTTTTCCAAGCATTCAGCCACGATACAGAACAAATAACGCTATAAATACCCCCTCACCTAATAAGAGTATAAGACCACCTCAATAGAGTTGCGACTGTATTAATTATACACCATACTCCCAGTACAAGAAACACCAGGGATCTCAGGGGAAAACCTGGACAGTGGACACATACAAGCAAGCAGTGACTATATAAACAAAGATTAATCAAAAACATACCAAGTACAATCTCAGCTCTTTAACATCAATGGTTGGCACTGCTATATTATGTCAGCCCAAAAAGTCTCTCATAACCAAGTTTTACACTAAAATATTAAAAAAAAAAAATTAAGGAAAAAAAACTACTCATTACTGAAACTCATACCCCTACCATAAATTATGGCAGTTCCTAAAATAGTTTCTTATAGGGAAATTTGGGTAAATAACATACGATTTCACAATAATGCCTGTGTAAAACCGCCTTAGTATCTGTGATGTTAGCCACTGTCAAAGATAGGGATTTTCGATCACCGTGAAAGTGGCAAGGATCAATGACTAGAACGGCCGGGCTTCTTAAGGCTGCAAGAAGGGCATTTGTATTGCTTAATGTTCTCAGCCTTGGCTGGAGTTATCTTCACACATTTGCCATGGAACCACTTCTCACAAATGTCACAACATATCCAAAACTCGTCAGCACTGTAATCCCCACCACAACTACCACACAATGTTTCTCCCTGTTCGTCTTCTTCGTCCTCGAACCCATCATCTCCCGGCTTTGGATTGCTTTTCACCTGTCCATCACTTGATCTCTGCACATTTCATGCAATTCCTTAGCCCCTCATGAGATGGTCTCTTGATAAGAATACCATGGACCCACTCATGTTGCCAAATAAACAGGGTAATTATCCGGTTCTCAATGAACTGATGAATATAGTGATAGAGGTATGAGTTAAATGGGCCAGTCACGCATGAATTAACACGAGACGTCTTTCAAAGACTAACTTTTAGTTCTTACTCCGCAAATCTCATCGCTTAGGTATTCTAACCAGTATTGCATGATTCACTGTTTATGGCAAGAGGAACAAGTCCTAGTTTGAAGAGTACTACCTACCCTGAATTGGGGAAAAACTATTCAAAAACTAAGTCTACACAAAGTCAACTCTAAAGTAGATACAGCTCCATGGTATTTGGTCAAAATTTCCAGACAATCAACTCTAAAGTAGATGCCGCTCCTGGTGTAGCTACTATTTGCTTAAGAATTCTCTGAGGTTGGTACAGAAACCATTTAAGAGGCAAACTAGCCTGTAATGAGTTTCCATAACTATGATATAATACCACTTGCAAAATGTATATATATATATATATATATATATATATATACGGAGTAATACAGAAATACAACAATCTGTACAATGTCATCTCCATGACTATCATTCAAATGAATGTTACCAGTTTGCTGATATTTGCATATTGTGGAAATAAGTTCAGTCTCTTGTACCTAAATGAAGTCCTGTGGTGGTCGTGCCGTTTTCAACTTTCTGAAAACTAGGTGTACACAAAGTCACAAAGTATGGCAGAACTCCATATGAGCGTACTATTTTTTTGCCATTTATTCTTTTGAAAATTGTTCGTGTTAATAATTTAGAAGACAACAACATAACCCTGTGCCTCAAGGGCTCCTGCAAAAGGCAGGGTAAAAAAAGGCAATGCCCACGGCCTTACCTCTATATGTTAACAACAGAGGTTAGAGGTTGTTTACGAATTACCCAATACGAAAATTGCGTAGATAATTGAGATGAAACACAAATGCACATGAATGGACCTATAATTCCTTGATGATATTAGATGCATCCAAAACAATATGAATGAAGACAAGAAATCTCGATTACTGCTACTATTTGTCTCACCTTGGCACTACCACGGGATTTGCTACCACTATCAACACTGGGCTTGTCCTTCAATGGCTTCTTCTCAGTTACAACTTCAAACACTGTGGGCAGTTCATTTATCATGCTAAATAACCGCTTCCTGGCAGAAAAATAATAAAATATATCAGTAGATGTCATCTTCAAAACAAGTTCTAGTGAGAGATGCAACAAAAAAGTTAGGATGCCTGTTCATCTTGTGAATTTGTCAGAGCATTCGCACTTAAATAATGTTAAATCGGCAGTTTAGTGTCGAGCTTTTCACAAGGACCATACCCTCCTCCTCCTCCCTTTAGCTGAACATGGGGGGTGGGGATAAAATCTATCATGGGCTAAAGTGGACACAAAATCAACCCGTGTACCACATACCAAGTGGAAGATTTTGAAAATCTTGGAAGACCATTCCCTTGCCCTCCTCCCTTTAGCTCAATTTTCTATTACAGCAAGTATCTATCATACTTCCTTACTTCCCTGTCATTACCTATCATTTGTTTTACCTCACTAGGGGGCTTTCTACTTTGACTTCAATGTCGAACTTTTCACAAGGTCAAGCCAGCTCATTTCCCAGTATTGCATGCCCATAAACCAAGTTCAAAGTGAAATATGACTTTTCCACGTCAAAACATAACTAATGAAGTAATGAACCTCCTCGCCCAAGATTTGAATTTGCACTGGCAGCCCAATTTCAAAATATCAACCATTTTATCACATAATGTGTGCAAGATGTGGCAATCCTCCCTTTCCCCGGGATCTAAAACTTCAAACTCAGATACTTAGATTTTCAAACTAAATTTGGAAAGACATGTGAGGTCATGAGGATGATGACCAAATGAAGACACGGTGTGCTAAGGGATAAACAAATGACGACACAATGCCCTAAAGGATAACCAATATCTCTAGGATAACCAATAGAGAGGAGGAATCGACAATAATAAATCCTACATAGTACATCCCAAATTGATAGATCATATTTCTAATTTGATTTAAGAGAAAATAATAGATCACTTAAAGAGCAGTAGGGAATCAAATCATTCAAATGTTAAGATTATCTCATTCATCCTGACTCTCACTAAAGAAGCACAGAAGCAAACTCAATGAGGTCAAAAGGGAGAGTTACAACAACATTAGAGCCTTAATCCCAAAATTATTTGGGATGGGCTGACATGAATCATCCTTTGAAACCATCACTGACCGGCTGCACAACTAGAAATACAATGAGGCAAAAGGAAATAGGGAAAAGGGAAGGGGAACAGTGGTGGAGCTAGGGGGGGGGGGGGCTAGCAGGGGCGGCCGCCCCCCCTGGCGGTTGAGTTTTTCGAAGTTTTTAGTTAAATTTTTCGAATTTTTTCCGAGTGTCCCTTATATTATTAACCATCCGCCCCCCCTAAAAATTTTCGCCCCCCCTGAACTCAAATCCTGGCTCGCCACTGAAGGGGAACATGATTTTCTTTTTAAAAAAAAAGTCAATCTAACTCATGGGTATAAGGGTCATAAAATAAGAAAGGCACTTTTTTTCTTTTTATATATAGAAACTTATATACAAAGATATCATTTAATAGCAAGAATATTAAACTAAAAATTAATTAAGATTATAATAGTAAATTAATAAATGAAAATACGTGTAAAGATGAGCCTAAATTAAGGATCAGGGTACTACTGATTTCCTTAAAGATGAGCCTAGATCAAGGATCAGGGTACTAGATTTCCTTAAAAGAGAGCCTAAATCAAGAGGGATCAACGAAGGACACAAGGAGAGGCCAAAAGAAATAGATCAGTGAGCTTGCAAAACCATTAATCTTCAACTTTCTCTGGCTTTTCTGCAAATATTCATCTCCTAACACTTTCTTAAAAGCTTTACTTTATGGTTCTTAATCTTAATTCCTTTCCCATGATTTCAAGTAAACAGTTTATCACTACAGTTGACAGTGTTGAATGTCGTGTCTTCTCTTGCCATATCCCAGGCAGGTGTCGCGTCTGGTGTCATGTCGTGTCGACACTCGATACTGCACCTACCGAGTGTGTCAAAGCAACACAGCACATAATAAAAGAACTGGTAGAAACTATTATGAAAATCGTACAGTAGTGCGCCTCGCTAGCTGCACCTATCTACAAGGCACATCGACGCGTTTTAGCTAGTGTCTCACTGAACTTTGGACTTGCGGTCAATTGCAGCGTTAAATGAAATGTATCTTACATATACAACTATTACTTGTCCGTCAGCTTGGAATTAAAGAATCTTAGCTCTAAGAGATCATTATGAATGCGGCTCTAAAAGGGCTTCCGAGTTCCTCAATACAAATAACTTTCTTGCTTACAGTAGTTGTTCCTCCTTTTCTCCTCTACAAGGATAGTTTTGTCCCCGACCCAGGTCAGCATTAACACAACTATATGACTTTATTTATCTGTTTTTCTACTGGAAGAGAACAGAAAACATACTAGTTTGCTAGTCGCTACATTGGTCCCACACTCCCATTTTGACACCAACAAACAGGAGAAGACCCTGACATCTCCCATTGACAGCTTCCAAGAAACCGCTGTAGGGAAAAGTCACACTTCTAGGCTTCTAGCAAGTAGCACCAAATCAAACTATCAAAGACATAGTCCCCACCTCCATAAAGTCCTAATTTGAGAAAATTACTCAAGTTTGTTGAAGCCAATATTTTTCATGAGGCGTAACTTTATCACAAACAACGTAGAAGCTAGTGCCATATCCCTATAATGAAATCTTTATACTGTTTTTCTCAGTGGTGTCACACTGGATGCAACGCCAAGAAACAGAGTTGCTTCTATAAAAGTGCATCTCAATCCAGAGTAGTGGTTGATTTAATCAAGTCTCAAGAACAGAAAGAAAAGGACAAACAATGTCCAGTGACACCAAAGATCTTTAATAGGAAAAAAGAGGAATCTAAACCATTTATAGAGTTTAAAGAACAATGAGATTTCCATCACCAGCCTGAAAGGTCAGTTCAGTAAAAGCATATTTCTAGTTACCACTCTTCTTCTAACACAAAAATCGGATAAAGCTGTTGTTACAATATTATAAAAACATTTTGAGTGAATTCTGGATATCTCTGAATGGGAAATGAATCTGTACCGATCAATTTATACTTATTCTTTTAGAAAAAGAAAAAAGAAAAGATCAGAAGAGTTATTGGAAAAAAAATTATCAAAATGTGGAACATGACTAGATAATAAGGAATTAATACTTGGAAAAGTAATCACAATTTACCCCAAGTATGTTGCCCCAAGATAAAAGCAGCTAAAAGGTATGTCTCAATACGTAGCCAAGAGAATCCTGAATAAAAGCGGGAATTTGCTTCTAACCACAGGCAAAAAAGATGGGAGTAATAGACAAACCAATTTGCTTCTAACCACAGAAACCAAAGGATAGCGGGTCATAACATCAGGAGCAACTAGAGAAGACGTGGAAATGGTGACACGTATACCGAAAGATAAGGATTGAGAATCGGACAATTTTGGAAAAGGTATAACTTCGGTCAAACAGCTATAAAGAACAAAAGTTGCATCACCGATTAGAATAAAGAATTGACCTTCACTCGATATAGACAACAAACACACACAAGCTCACAAGCATTGTTTCATCAACACAGATGGGAATAGACCACAGTTATCTGAAAAACAAAATACAAATTAAAGGACAATAAAGATATACCTCTCATTGCGGTTAAGACGGGCACCAAAATAGAAAGCCACGGATAACAACCAACAGTCACTATGTACAGCAACCAGAGAGAGCCAATCCTTCCGATTCATTCCATCTCTTGCAAAATTGATCCCCAAAGCAGGCTCTGGAAGCTCGGGCGGGACTTCCTCCGCGGGAAGATTAACTTCCCAAGTTTCATTTGGAAGCCCATACAAGCACAAATTCTCCTTCTCTAATTGCCATTGGAGACACAAACACATAAGTGAAGTAGAGAGAAGCAAGAGAATTCGTATCATTCAGATTATCAAAATTCGGATACCATAATCAACTAATCGCATCATGTAGTCATAGTTAAGACCCTTTACAATTGTAGCCTGCCATAATCAGCTTATTACGTTTGGTTTAGTTCACACAAAAACGTGTTGCTAAAGCTCATGCCTAGCATCTTCATTAATAAGTAGTTGATGAGGATGTTACTTAGACTTCTCACATCCTATAAGCCATACGACAATTAGCAAAGACACAGAGGGGAGGCTCACATGACAAAAGTAACGAGACAAGTATGCAAAAATATTTTGTATAAATACTGATGAGTTAAAACGTCATCCTCAAACATGTTCTCACCTCACTTGAAAAACTCTTGACCATTTCAAATTTTATAGTAAATTTGTTGTTTGAAGAAGAGTCCCAGTACCCGTTTATTCATTCCTTGAGAGAGGCCATGTTCAAAGATTGAGTCGTGGAGTGTGTGAGTTACATAGTTGATGAGAGTAGTCAAATTAGCCATACAATCTAGTGACTTACGAACAACTAGTGATATTCATGTCAGACTCGTAAATGGCTTAAATGAGGAAGGAACTGTTTGCTCAGGCAAAAGGACCCAAATTAGCCTGACAACTCAACATGCAACACGTAAAAAAATGCTAATCAATATGGGTAAGAAGACAAGCATTTAAATGGGGGTCAGAGTCTCAGAGACACTCAGCAGTGCTCAACAAACCCTTTAATTGTACTATGGGACACATATAAAAAGAACAGGGTGACAAGTCAAGCTTGATCATGTCTAATGGGAAGCAAACAAGCCAGTGACTGGCTAGGAAATCTAGGGGTCACACAAGACCAAAGGATGATAACTCTCAAATACACAGCTTCTGAGTTTCGCACAATTCCCCTGAGAAGACGCCTTAACGGTCTATCGGCCAAGTTTAGTTAGTGAAGAGCAATAAGAGCTAGGCCACTCGTCCGGACCCAAAAAAAAATTTGGCATAATTGGAAGGACAAAAGGCGAACTTTTACCAAAGTTTATCCTTCTTGTAAGTCCATTAAAAAAATTATTCTTTTATTTCTTTCGGATTCGATTAGCTAGGAAGATGGAAATTCGAGCTAACCATTATAATAACCGAGATCGAAGAGCTCCAAATTCACAGCTCGAGAGCCAACAAGTAACACAAAACATAACCTAAACAAACGCACAAAAATGAAACACAAGTACCTCTAAAAGCTATCAAAACTAAAATAACTGGTAAATCGAAAAAACCATTTCAAAATGCATAATTTACTCCAACCATATTCTTTTCCAAATAAAATACAATAAAATAAACAAACAATTACAGGAACAATAAGAGTACAAAGTTGAACATACCTGGATCGCAGAGACCGTAGAATTCGTCAACATCTACAAAAATAAATTAAAAATAAATAAAAATAAATGGAAGAAACCCAGATCAGAAAAAACAGTTAGAAAAAAAACCCAAAAATTAAAAATAAAAATAATTAAAAATAAAAAAAGAAAAGTAAAGAGGGGGGGAATGGAAAATACCAGAAGAGAGAGCACGGACAATAGCAGAACGACGAGAACTGAAATCCTTGAAGATCTCTTCAACACTTCTCGGATTTGACGAAGACATTTCCTTTTTTACTTGTTTTTACTTAGTTTTGTATTTGTTTACTTGACATTCAGGGTAAAAATGAAGAGAGTTGGGTGAGAGTGTGTTGAGCTATATTGTTTGTCGCTTCAGATTAAAAGAGGAGAAATATTGCGGTGAGATCGACAAAGCAGAAGATATATAAATAAACAGAGAAACTGCAACTTGAAGAGGTTGTCAACACACATTACTATCACTCTCATAAGTAGAGGTGGCAAACGGGTCAGTCGGGTCGGTTATGGGTCAGGTCATATCGGGTTAGTATATCTTTTCGGGTAAAGTCGGGTCGTGTCTGGGTCGGATTCAGGTCACTGATTATCGAGTCGTCATCGGGTGGGGTCAGGTCGGTTTCGGATCACAAAATTCTCGGGTCCTATCGGGTCGGGTTTGCTCGGGTTCGGGTCGGGTCAGACTTGTCAGCTCTACTAATAAGTCTCTTTTGTGACGGATCAAGCGATGGGTCAAGTACTATTTATGTGGATAGATAAGATAAAACAAATTGTTACTCCTTAAACACTCTGTTTTTTTTCCTATATACTCACATTAATAGTACTTGATGAGTCGTATTTATATACACTTTTACCTTCCCTTAGCTACTTTTGAGGCAGTTTTGTGCACTGATATGTCATTTTATATGCCGTTTATGTTAGAATGTCGATATTTCCTCTATTTGGTGTTTAAATGTAGATTGGATGCATTTGTGGAGTAATTTGATGATAATGAGCATCGCGGAGTCGACAAGACAGAGTTCGAGGAAGATAACACGGAAACCAAGGAGGAAAGATGGAAAGAAGAGAAGAAATCACAAAGACAAAGTGCTGAGAATTAGTCCCTCGACCCAGTAGGTAGTACCTCGATCGAGCATGATGACCTCGATCGAGTATGTTTGACTCGATCGAGGATCCTCCTTGCTGAAGACTTTCCACAAAATCTTTTAAGTCGGCTGTTTTGTAATATAAATAGGAAACTCGTGTTTTATTATTAGGTTACGCCTTATTTTACATAAAAACTCATAGAAAACTATTAGATTAGTTTAGCTATTGTTGTTCTTCCACATCTACACTTTTAATTTACGGTACTTTGTTAATCTTTCCTCATTTATTGCTAATTCAAGTTCTAGTTTTATAATTGCATTCTTATTCATCTTTCACATGCTTTTAATTATGATGTTCCTTCACTTTATTGTTGTTAGTATGAGTAGCTAATTTTTTAATCTAGGGTGAAAGGGGATTTAGGTTGTTAGAAGGAGGTTTATCTTAATGAGTTAATTGTTAAACTGCTTTTAGTTGTTGTTTGATTGTTGTTTTAAATCTAGTTAATTGATTTACTGATCAGAGTTAATTAATTAGTCTTGCAAATTATGATTTTCACCGACCGGGTTAAGACTAGTTTAGGCCACGACAATTAAATAGACCGACTTAATGATAGCGACCGCGTGTTAGTTTAGGTCTAAAGGACATATTTGAGTCAACCGATCATATGACCTTAAACAACATAACTGCTCAATTGATTAGTTAAATCATCACCCCCGTAAAACTGACCTAGTGAACTTGATCCCTAGACCTTTTTATTATTATTGAATTTTGTCTTTATTTAAATCGTAATTAGTTTATAGCAAACCAATCAAAAATCTTCAAGAAATTGTTGCCTTTAAGATGGACTTGACTAATAGCAAACTAGATAATTACTGCATCCATGTGGAAGCGATACACTACTTACCACTGACTATTTTTTAGTAGTATTTTAGGATTACTTTGATTAGGGTGATACGATTTTAGCCCTATCAAATTTGGCGCCGCTGCCGGGGAGGTAACTATTTTCTGTTTGTTTTTATATAAGTTTGTCTTTTGTCTCAAGGAACCTTAGTTCCTTGAGACTGTTTTCATTTTTTCTTGTTGTTTTCGTGTATGCCCAGGTCGACTAGGTCCGAGATTTTACCTTTAGATCCCGAGCCAGAGAAGATTTTTCGCTATAGACGAAAATTTTAAGATAAATCAGTCAAGTGGAAGACTTGATTACACTTTACGCCGAATACAAGCAGTTTATTTTCGCATAAAATCCGTCATTTGAAGAGGACAAACTAGTTTATGCCGTTGACACTCCACCCATCACAATGCCTACTTTAGTCAATCACTCAAAGCTTGCCCTTACATCCATTCCTAAGGGATTCAAGTTCCCCACTACAGATAAAGGCACTTTTGAGATTCGTCCATCCTACATCAATTTGGTGGAGCGAAATATGTTTGGAGGAGGAGCTGGAGAGGACCCTGCAAAGCACATGGAGAAGTTTACTAATTATTGTTGCTCCATCCCTTTGATTGTTGGAGTAACTCAGGATCAAGTAAAACAAGTGCTATTTCCTTTCTCTCTACGAGATGGTGCTGCAGAGTGGTTACATGACTTGGATATGAAAGCACATGGCATTACTGACTGGAATACGCTAGCTCTTGCCTTCTACAAGAGGTACTTCCCACCGCAGAAACTAATGCACTACGAAGCCAGATTACGAGTTTCAAGCAAGGTCCTACTGAAGACCTTAATGAGGCATGGATTCGCTTCAAGAGACTAGTTCGTTCCGTTCCATATCATGGTTTTCAGATTTGGTTCTTGTGCAATCAGTTCTATAATGGATTATATGATGAACATAGAGCTTTACTTGATTCTTCTGGCAATGGGAGATTTCAGAATAACACCAATGATGACAATGCCTAGAAGTTGATTGATGAGATGGCTACTCATACTGCTGAGTATGGTAACCCTAGGGGTAGTACGAGAGGAGGTAGTTCAGATAATGCAATTGCGGCACGATTAGAAGCATTGACTGCCCAAATTGCAGAATTAAAACTACTCACTCATTGGTTAATAAAAAGACGGTTCATGTCATGGTCCAGCAGGAGGAATCATGAGAGAGATGTGGGATTGTCGGTCATACCGCGACGCGATGTATGAGTTCCATTGAGCAAGTACATGCTTTTCAGTCTTTTAAGCAAGGTACTCCACATTCTACTTTCTTCACTGAGAGGAGCCCGCAGAATAATGCTTATATCATCCCTCAGAATCGCGGCAATCAGCCGTAAGGCAACTTTGTCAGGCAGAACCAAGGAGGTCAAAGCTTTAATCAACCACAATTTCAACAAATACAACCTCCTCCACAAGATCCTACTAATGATTTAGCGGAGATGAAAGAAATGTTGCAGCAGAGTTTGATGATCCAGTAAAAGTAAGCATCTCAAATTTCTGAACTTATTACTCACAACAAGATGCTAGACACTCAACTTGCTCAGTTGACGGTAAAAAATCCTTCAAAACAGCCCGAAAACCTTCCTCCTCAAGGTAAACAAGCACATGAACAAGTTAATTGTGAACCCCCGCTATAATCGTAACTGATATAGGGATTTATCGTCAACTCCCAATCAAACAAATAACCGAACAACCTAACTAAGTAGTCGGGAAGTAGGGTATCGAATCCACGAGGAT
>VHZZ01003964.1:102201-120377 GCA_009801015.1 Silene noctiflora
TTATACTACTAACTCGATGTCACAATCTGACTCGAGATCTAACTACTTAGCTTGCATATTAAGCTATCTACTTCTTTCCTAAACTAACTAGGAAATTTATTTAACTAGTAATTAAAAATACAACCAGATTTGAAATAAGCTAATTAAACTAGAATTAGAAAATAACTAGTTTTCCTAATTTGACTAGAATTAGGATGTAAGCTAACCTTTCCTAGTCTTATTCGAAATAAAATAAACTAACTCCACATGGTTTAGGAAACCGTGTCCCTATAGTTTGGACTAGGAATCTGTGTTACTTGCACGCCAAGTAATCTAGCTCCCTTGCTTGCTCAGCAAGTAACCCGTGTTTCATACTCTTTCCGAGTATGCTCCTGCATCAATAAACTTACAAAACTTATAAGGAAAGATGTCGTGGCGTGATAAGAATCACTGCCCTAAAGTTGAATTTGCCCCGCTCGATACACACGGCCTCTTGGCAACCAACCCCAGGGTTACACGATGTCCGAGTCTAAGGTGTACGACAAAGACTCAGAATAAGGACTACTTGCAGAACGTTACCAAATATCAGCTTAGAATATCAGAAAATATTTAGAAAGAATATAAAAGAGAATGGATATTGTTGTGTGTTCAAATGTGACAAAGGTAACAAGTATTTATAGGAGAGTAAATGAAAAATCTAGAACCATATTTATTATTATCTTGTACATTGTTTTTAGAAGATTACACGATTTGTATGGAAAAAGTAATAATTAGTTTTAGAAGACTGAGTAATTTGTTTTGGGAATTGTGCCGAGTGAATGTGGAAAATAGGTGATCACATTTCCAAAAAGAGGTTGTTGGCCAGCTTGATGTGGGATAACTTTTAACCCCTTCGCTACTATACATATTAATAGTGTTACACAAGTGATCACTTATAAATCACAACTCCCTTGCTTATTCTTCCTATGTGGGACAATAAAAAGCTTCTTTTGAAGCAACACTTCCAACACATCTTATGAAATTTAGCAAGGGAAAAATAAATTTGCGATAGATTTTGTGGAGAAAGTATACAATAAAATAGGAATGAAAGAAATACATGAGCTCGACATGATATCTTATTAATTTTTTAAAACAATACTCTGTAAAAGACTACTCCATCCTCAATTTATCTTTGAGAGACGAAATTTTAGTATTTGATTTGAATACATAAACATCATTGTTGGGTGGAGGTTGAGTATAAGAGTAACAGGGCCCGGCCAGGAAGGTTTACTGACATGCCATGAGTCTGACAACTTAACAAACACACAAATTTGTCTTTTAAGTAGACAAACAATTGGGACTTCGATATTTAGTTGCGAACAAACCTCAACAAATGCAGATCCATATTCGAATTTGTGGCGGAGCTTGCCTTCTGTATTCTAGGGACCCAATAATCAATTACAGACTCTAATTTTTCGAACATGTATGGGCCAAAAATAGAGAGTGAACGAACTTTGACGTAGAAGACTGATAGTATAAATTAGCCCCATTATATTCTAGAGAAAAAAAGGGTGCATCTTCAACCTAAGAATTCAGTTATTTTACAATGGACGGTTTTCACTGTCATCAGAAGATACAATCTAAATTCAGCCGGCTACTAAAAGTGTGCATCTCGGGGCAAATAGACATTCCTTCTTACTCATTTTTATTCAAAGTGCCGACCTCTCTGAGCCGGTATCTCTATAGGGCGTAACAGACATTCAAGTCCTACAAGATCACGACAAGGCATAAACCCAACTCTATTCTCACCCAAGAATTGCATCCATCTGAGTCATCAACACACAAAATGAACTTCCAAGTACATTTAGGTACAAAGGTTTCAGAACGAATGTGACTTGATGCAAACGTTAACATAGGATTACCTCTAAATTTTCGATTACCAATCACACTAATCATTTCCAAGAAGCCTTTGAATTTGAATTGCTTCGAGATTCCTTGAGGCTCTAGAACGTTAGACATACGTGGGTTAAGTGGATATCATGCAAAGCTCAAATAGGAGAGAGTAGTACTTATATGTTATATGCAGAAAACATTGGTAACTAACCAGTCTCTTGAAGGATGTTTTGGTGCCAACTTTCTTCGTTTTCTCTGGATCTGACTTAGCGCGATCAAGTGCCTGAAAAATAATGGAAATCAATTGATCAGCATTGACAGAACTCACTGAAGTGAGTAAGAAAAAGCGAGTGAAGCAAACATCAGAGTTTCAGGTTCTACCATGTTTTCTGGCTTAAACTATATTCCATCAAGCTTGAAATCAGGAAAAAATTAAAATTAAATCCTCTAAAACAAGTTTTTTCTTATGTCAATGATTAATTGAAGTGAAACACACATTGACTGAATCGCTTACATTAAAAAGCATATAAGGGTAGGTGGTAAGGGGAAATGTAAATTTGTCCTGGCAAAAACCATTCTCAAGAAAAAAGTCCAATCAATTTCAGAAATTTCATTGAGGGCCTTGAGACAGGGACAATCATTGTACTACAGATGAGAGAAACACTTTTTTAAATCAACAAAGCACAGTATTTTTTTAATCAACAAAGCACGCTAGCACAGTATTTTTTTGATAGACAGTTATTAGATCAGATCTTAGTTTTGAGAGGCGTGAGGTGCACCAACGGGAGGAGGGCCAGGGCACAAAGCACACTGTTTTTGCAACAAATTGTACTTTTAAGATAAGTTTTGTGCAATATTTAAAATACGAAGGAGTAAATACTAGGGATAATGTCCAAAGAGAAGGAGATAATCAAAGAACTAGAAGAAAAAAAATATTGCAATCGTATAGGTGTGTGTCCCGTTGGCTGCACTTTGCCTATAAGGCACATCAAGGCGTTTTGGCTAGTTCCACCAGCAAAAATGGACAAAGGGTCCACGTGGCGCAAAACTTAAACGGAGAACAAAAGTGAAAGTATACCTCAATCAAAGATTCCACACGGCGTCTCATTCGAGTGTGCATAAACCCCTCTGAGCACTGGTGATAGGAACAAGTTTTACAAAACACATAAGGACATCTTCTAAGAAGATAAATTAACATTAGCTCAGGTAAAACTGCAAAGCTGTGTTACTTAGACGCTACACATTGGTTGCTTGTAGTGTATCCAACACTCTGACGCGACACGACACTTCAACACTTCATTTTAGATCAAAAAATTGAAAACTTTTCACAAAATAATGGTATTGAACACTCCGACTTTGTGTCATATCCGTCTGACAATTATATCCTAGTCGGAGTAACATAGCTGCAAAGAATCAGATGTGTTTTAATTCACACTGGTTTTGTAAATTTCTCTACAATAATTAGGAATCCAAATACGGCAAATATCCAATACTCCAGTGATTGCAAGAGGGAAAGGAATGTTAATCATGAGAAAGGTCACCTTGACATGGTAACTAACATATGCGTGAAATGTTGACAAATTCCATACAGTTCTGTCTAGCTTTTTGCCTTCAACATGCCGTGGTAAGATGACTGGCATTTAAACGAACACAATTAGAGATCGGTTACTTGAAGTGTAGAGAACATGGTAGACAGGAGCATAGACATCACCAAAGGCTACAAAACCAGCATTTGCTGTTAATGCTTC
This sequence comes from Silene noctiflora, assembly GCA_009801015.1. Classification (NCBI taxonomy): domain Eukaryota; kingdom Viridiplantae; phylum Streptophyta; class Magnoliopsida; order Caryophyllales; family Caryophyllaceae; genus Silene; species Silene noctiflora. The sequence goes on from VHZZ01003964.1 coordinate 105,801, forward strand.
TTCAGGAACACCCACTAGTTCTTGAGGTGGTGTAGGTAACCACTGACAAGAAGGAGCGCTATTTAGCGCACTGCTACGTCGTGCTTCCACAAATTCCTAAAACAAATCCAAAATCAAATGTCAATATCACTTTGTAAGTAGAGTTTAGTACGAGGAAAAAAAAGGCAACCGTTTGCATGCGCACCTGCAAAAAAGCAGTAGCAAGAACTATGTCTGTAGAATCCTTGAATCTCATAGGAAATATAACCGTAACCCTTTCTGCCTGTCACCACAAAAGAACGCGTTAATACATACACAAGTAGTATACGGAGTATATCTTTTCCATGTCTTTACGAGTGAAAAATCAAATGTCCTATATCTAAAATATCTGAACTCAAACCTGCGGAATAAGGAAGAATGACTCATTGGGCCGATGAACTATAGAAACTAATTGATCCATATTAGGGGCAAGAGATCTGGAAGCAAGATGTTTTAATATCACTCTTAATGGTGCGCCAAGCACCACTTCCCGCACAGAAGCAATCTTCTCCAAAAGCAACTGTCTAGTTTCTGAGATGACAAGCACAATAACTGTTAGAAGAGAGCTATGAAAAACAATTTAATAGAAAAGAACAATATATATGCCAAGTAAAAATAAGTTCATCAAGACACTACCTAATAATGTTCAACATCAATAAATTACTAAGAAGGTAAACATGGAAATTTTGGGTGAAGACGTGGTAAGTAATATATTGTCTTCATGGTGCTGCTCAAATTGCTTGTTTCTAAACACAAATCATTATCAACAAAAAGCACAAGGAAAATTCATGATCACAGCTGATCTGGCCCTCCCAATCCCACTTCCTACAGCATCTAGATTAGTATTACATTCTCCAACTTTTTTGAACGGTAAGTGGGTAGCACCTGAAAGTCTGAAACTATTACCTTTCAACGGCAAACATGTCAACAATGACATAAACTATGCTTTACGAAATATGTATACGCAACAACCTTCATACACGTGATCCATAAACATTCTACCTACGTCATGTTTACATTGTGCCTTGTTGACTTAGACAGTTAACTTCAACTATCAGTCTTTCCAAATACTCCCTCCTATTCTACATAACTGTCCCAGTTTCCATTTCCGTCTATTCACAATAATGTCCTATTGTCCGTTTGTACGTTTGTATATGTTTTAAGTTACAATGCCAAATTTGTACGTTTGTTTTAATTAAAACAGCTATTTTCATATTTTCTTTGTGAAAAATGTAGTGGCAAGTGGCAACTATTTAACTACCAAGTCACAGGGGAGCAATACAAGTGGGATGAAAGAAATACAATACTAACTTATTTTCACACAAAAATATATGTAAACAACATCCTTCCCAGTTCCCCCAACCACGAGGTCCAAATTCATATTCACATACAATCAGTGCATATTACACAAAATATTAGTATCCGCAAATATGAAATACCCTCCACCCACCGCAGATCCTAAATAATTTCACAAGCAATCATTGCAGATGATATTGAGTGGAGCAAAGTGACAATAGGGTGTTTCACTTTCTTGCCTTTTTCAGTTTTTATACCTTTGGGGTATATTTCCCATTGATTATCAGACTGTATACTAAACAACAAACATATAACAACAAGGATAAAAACAACAACAACAAAGCCTTAGTCCCAACATGGTTTGGGGCCAGCTAACATGATTCATCATCCGAATCAAATACATAATGTTTGAAATTTTTTCATAGTAATAAATCAGCATGCCAATCCCACAGAGAAAAATTTACCTCGTACAGTGGCAATATAACTAAAAGACATTTAATTTAGCAGTGTATTTGTAAGCAATGAAGTGGTTAAGTTTCAAATTCACAGGCATCAAACCTGACACGTTTGACATAATGGCTGACTGAGTTCAAAATAACACAATGGCTCTTGTTCGATATAGTTCTAGAAAGATTGAGCAACTAAATTAACTTACCATAATTTACACCTTCAATGCAGGGATTATGCACGGTAACAAGTTGCCTAAATTACCATTTCCAAAAACTATTACGTGCAAAGTTTCCAGACAGGAAACATTTTCATAGAGCAAGAAAACTCAAGAGGGGCTATTCAAAACAAAAACTCAACAAACAAAAGGTCATATACACCATAATCTAACAGTCATAAACATAATGAAATAAATACTATAGACATGCTAGAAGTCTGGACTACAGCAGAAACACACGAGAAAACAGCAGTTAATTAAAAAAGTAACATTAACCATATCAAGATTACTAAGGAATGCATAAAAGATAATGACATGTATATGATTTAGCTAGCCACAGCAAGATCCCAATGACCTTAGAAAGAAGAACTCGTAAGACCTTCATCTGGAGAAAGCTTTGTGAAGTTCAGCTTCATAGTGAGGTTAAAACCATCTTTAGGAGGATCAAGAATATGCACCACTGTCCCATAAGCAGCTTTTATAGCCTCAATTGCCCCAGAAGGTAGTCCTCCAATAAACACTGCTCCTGGAGACGGTGATGGTAATGATACCGAAAGCACTAAGACATGTGGATTTTTTGCAGAAGCCTATAGACCATTAAAAAGTAAAATTAGGTGGAAACAGATGAAGACGTTCAATGCCAAAGAAAACTGCAATCCTAGAAAAGGCATGCATCCTGGTTGTGATTTACCCCATATTTCAGTTCAAAGGTATCATACTTAAGCTGTTAAACATCAGGCAATTATAAAGGATAAACATATCACCTGGACATTGAATCGCACATCATCAAACTCAATCCACTGACAGTCCAGCTCAACTCCTTTGTCAAGACTACAATTAACACAAAAGTGATTGAACAACAAAATATGGCACAATCAGTCCTCGAGTTACAGGTCAAAAATATTTTGCGTTTTGTTATATAAAAAGTCTCATAAAATTATATCTAAAAAGAAGTAATTTATAAATAAAGAAATATATGGTCAACATGTGGTCCTGAAGGCCGCACAAAGTCAAATGGAGCAAAGCCAACCCTGTCCCACCAACCCGCTAGACAGGTCTAGGGCCGAGTGAATAGGGGTAGTAATCGATAATTTGAAATGACTAGTGTGGAGTTGGAATTTGAGAGGAACACATTTTGAACTAACTTGCCATTGGAGATGAATTGACTCAATTCCATTTCCAAATGATAGGATTTTCCAAACAGTGGAATTAACTAAATTCTAGATTTCAATTCTAATTCCAGGTTCCCAAACAAGGAAAATTTGAAATCAAACAAGAGGAATTGCAGCAATACAGTCAATGAACAATTCAAAAATTCACATTGAGTTGGCAAACGGAAAATGATACTGTACATATATAATTAGTGCAATAATTGATGAACTTGAGAGCAAAAGATCTCACTTATGAAGACGAGTTGTAAGGAGCTGGAGGAGATACTTGGACTGAGACTGTAAAATTATCATTGATTACAACCAGCAACTAATAGCTTTCTGCTCTTTTGGGCAATGGTGGCAACTTAAAAACCGGCCGACTCGTTAGGCCTACCTCGACTTTTCAAGGGATGTTCTTGGTTTGTATATACCCTTCCTCAAGCACTGGATACCTCAACTTAATAAGCTAAACTGAAAACTTTAGTGTCCTGATACAAGAATTATCAAAGACATGAACACAAAATATTGATACTTTTGTTGGCTACTGTCATCATAATTAGAAACCCAAATCAGATTTTTTACCATTTTTTACGAATTAAGTGTTTCATTCAACCAAAACCCACTTCATTTTCAACCAAAACAATCATAAAACGTTATAACTAAAGCTAAATGCAATACACAAAGTTGGATTAAATTGAGTAAAGATCAACCTGAATGGAAAAAGAATATTAACAGCTATTAGAAATTAGAAATAATGAATCACTCCAATAAATTAAGAAGAAATGACAAGTGCCCATAAAATGTAATTGCAAAGTTGAAATTAATTAGGGATGAAAATGGGATATGAATTAGAAATAAGATAGATTTAGTTTGAGATCATACCGAAGAAAGCCGCCCGTCTAATGGCCTATGTTGTTTTGTTTTATTTTGTGGGAATTCAACTTTTCGTGTTGGGGAGGAAGAGGAGCAGGGCCGTTGAACTTGGCATGGCTCGGGCCTTGGGGTCTATTTTGGCACGATATATGATTGACACTAGACCTGGCAAATCGGGTCAACGGGTCGGGTTCGGGTCGGGTCTGTTCGGGTCTTTCATTGATTTCGGGTTAATTCGGGTCGCCTCAGGTCATTTCGGGTTTCGGGCATATTTCGGGTTTGTTCGTCGTGCCAGTTTCGGGTAACCGGGTCGGGTCATTTTCGGGTCTATGAATAAGAGAGAAAAAGACATTTCAAGTCTTTTCGGTTCAATTAGAGTTATGTTTTGTCGGGTCATTTTCGGGTTGAGTGGTTTCAGAACCGGGTCATTTTCGGGTTGGGTCAGTTACGGGTCAAGAGTTTAGGTCATGTTCGGGTCGGGTCGGGTCACATTCGGGTGTTGTAGTTCGGGTCATTTCGGGTCTTGGGTTAGCCTTTTCGGGTCGGGTTACTTTTGCCAGATCTAATTGACACGGTTCAGTGCGGTACGATATATTATGAGCAATAGGTCTCCCTTGTGATGGGTTAAGTATTACCCACATGGGTATAAGATAAAAGAAAAAATGTCTAGAGAATTACAAATGGTTTGTCTTTATCTAATTAAGTGGGTTTTATTTGACCCGTCACAAGCTTGTGACCATATTGTCCGTCACAAATGAGAATTTGTGTATTATGAGTTGTATATTGTGCCAATGCTATTGTTTCAATAAAAAGTTTGTGTCCAAGTTCATCATAGCACGACTCACATAGTCACATGTGTTTGACCCACTGATGGAGCGTCTCATAAACACATAATAAAAGTCATTTGCTTTGCTTAGAGGACTAACACACCCAAAATTAATCAAACTCAGGTACCTGATGGATCCTGGTTCTTATATTAATCAACTAATAACACTAACTTTTATTAATTTTACATCAATTTTAATACTCCGTATCAAATTAAGGAAATGTAATTAATGAAATTAGGGTTTATGACAATAAGGGTTATTGAGAAAGGGTGCTGGAGGTGAGAGGCGGAGGTTGATCGTCCTGTGGTCGACGTTCATAGAGGCGAAGAAGAGTGGCGGTGGGTGTTGGGTGTGCAGGGAGGCGAGGAAGAGGGCGACAAAGAAGGAGTCTGGGCGAGTTAGGGAGGGGTTTGGGCAGGTTAGGAGGGTCTCCCTATGGCGGGGGAGGTCTGAGTGGGTGGGGCGTGGTAGGTTTGGGTGGCAAGGGTGGTGGTGGCGGTAGCAGGGGAAGGATGTACGTTTAAGTGCTTGTTTTAATGTTAAGGAAATCTGAAATGAGACTAAATTACAAAATTCGGGGTGTTGAAATAGAAGGGACAAAGTGAAGAATTATGTACATGATTGAGTAAATCATACGGTGTATATATGAAAGAGCATAACCCTATCAATGTATTAACTAGGGGTAAAAATAGCTACCCGTCACAAGGAAGACGCTTTGTTTCCTATTTAATAACAAATTAACGAAACAAAGTGAATAAGGCTAATAGTTGAGTTTTACTAATAGAGTTTAATGCTATTGGAAAACCAGGACACCAAATATAATTTGAAAAAGTGTAAAGGTATCACCAAAAAAAAAACTAATTAATTATATCACGTAATTTTAGGTCATTTTAGGTTGAGTTATTTTCTGATCCGGACTTTTCAAGTCGGGCCAATTATGGTCAATCAAGCTCAGGTCAAGTTCATGTTGTGTTTCGCTTACGAGTGTTGGGTCATGTTTTAGGTGTGTTATTCAACTAAATTTGGATCTCATGACAGCTTTAAACAGTTCGAAGATTGTCGTAATCGCATTCTGGGATATCATCTACCAGCACAAAACCAACGTTGTCAGTCTGTGACAACCAGTTCAGAAATCAAGACTGATCATTCATTAAAGATACGAATTTCGCAGACTTTTCTGTAGATGACATTCATGAGCATCTCTTGTTGCAAAAACATGGCAGCCTTCAAATTTACCATACGAACCCATGACTTCCCCTCAATATTTGTATTCATCGTTTTAAGGCTCACTGGGTTTTAAACCCAACAGTTCACTATATAAATGTCATCCACAGTAGAGGAACTTGACATGCTACAATAAAAGCAGGGTTCCTTCTATATCTTGACAAGAATATAATCTCACAGCTGACGCCGGGCACGAGGCATCACAGCTTGGAGAATCTTCTTCCTAGGCCCCTGTAACGGAACAGCCATAGCATTACAACAAGATTAACAACTAGTAGTAACGTGTACTGCTTTGTATAAAGCGTTGAGAGTTACAACAACTGGTAATTCCGTACTAATTTGTAATGTTGGGTACTACTCGGTATACAGGGTTGCAAGACTTGCAACAAGATTCACAAATCATGATATATAAGACATCTCACATGCGAGTTATGTGAGACCAGCTAACCCATCAACCCAATGAGTAAATGAGGAATAAGTTAGGAATTGGGTTGTTCTTGCATATGGGATTGTCTCATACAAGACTCAGTACATTAGCGTCAATTACTTATATTTATCATTCAGCTCATTTGAAATTCACACACAAATTTTATCATTCAGCTCAGAAGGTTATATCGCACCAACAGATTTCAATACGAGGAAAACAGGCACATTTGAAATTTACAGTATGTAGCCAGTAAACCAGACACAGAGAGCAATAGTACAGAGAATCTAATGAAGAAATTTTGAAACAGAGAGAAGCATAAAGAAGAAAATGAGAAGAACAAATTGAAGAAATTCGTATTAATTACCATAGGTATGCCCAAGTCTTTCAAATCACTGTCACCCAACTGCCTTAATGCGTTCATGTCTACCTGTTCCCGTCACAATTAGAAACAAAGATATAATCAGCATAAAAAAACAGAAGCACAAGCACAAGCTTTGTACAAGTGATGTTAGTTTTTTTAACATTCCTGAACCCAGTAAGAGGACATAAAGCTCATCACCATACTACAGAGTACAATATTTGTGTCACAAAGATCACAATGCTGTTAAAACATGTTTATTAAACATTGCTTTTGAAAGCATGAGATGATTGTAACGACAACACATCGATCTCCATAAAATACTGAGCACACATCATATACCATGGGATCTCTAAACAGGGTAACTCATCACTGAACTCAGGATCCTAGAATAAACCCACAAAAGCTGTGAACCAAGGTTATACTTTGCATATATACTACAAAGCACAAACCCTACAAGGAGGTTTTCAGAGATGCATAAAATTGTAACAAACGGTATCTTAAACGCTATTACTGAGCACAAGGCCTTCAAAATAAGGGTTATTTCATGGGAATAATCCATACTAAGCCTGCCCTTCTCATATTAACCCATACTATTGTTTAACTCATAAAAATATGAACAATTACATCATTTATCTTGTATTGAACTCGTCCCAAATTTGACCTGAAATAGCAGGTGAACTCTAGGTAGTTACACTGTAGGTTTTTTTTCGTTTTTTTTTTGTTTTCTAAAATTTCTTCTACTTCCTGATCTATTAACTTGTTTTTTTCTTCAATCTTCTTCTTCCTCCTGGAATTATTTTTTCTTCTCCCCTTCATTCTTTTTCATTTATCATTCTCCATTAATTCTCCATCCCTTACCTCCTTCAGTCCTCCATAACCAACCACCGCCCACTTGCTGCCACTACGACGCCAACACCGGCACCAACACCAACACCACACTTGTCTGACCAAAGCATCAAACAATCAAACCTCAATTAAAACGATGCAATCTGTAATTTGTAGTAGATTTTCGTGGTCTGTTTGTTTCCTCATTTGAAGTACCGAACCATTGATAGTTTTCAAAGGCGTTTTGAGGTGGGCACGATTGCTTGAGATAAGACATCAGCTCCTGCTATTAATTATTGATGTCGTCTCTTGAATCACTTGATTTCTGAAGAGAATCTTATTCACTGATTTTCGGCGCTGTCAATTTTACCTCAAGTCGCATCTCATATTCACACGTAAAACAAAAGAAAGCCTTGAAAAACATGTATCTATTGTCTATGGAATCAAGGTCTGATTTCACTATGTATAAGTGTGTTCATGGGGAAGAGGGATGTATTGTGCTGCCACTTGCCAGCATATGAAAGGCGAAGAGTAAACTAACACCATAAGACAAAAACGATTTACATCGGATACAAAATTAGTTAATACTAAGACGATGGAAAAAAAGAGAGATGCAAAATCGAGTACCAAATAAAAGCTCTTCATCATCCTTCAATCAAAATCGCCCAACCCTAAAACCTAATTTCACTTCACCAACCAAATTCCTCCTCAATTTATCAAATCTTCACAAAATTGTACACTATCCATATGACAAAATCTACCCAGTATTCTTCAATTTACCAAACAACCAACCAAGAACATCCTACTCTTTTGAAACCATTACCAAACTTCTATGGACCACTTGTTGGTGGTTGAAAAGGTGGTGTCGGTGGCTATGAGTAGTCAGAAAGAGGAGAATAGGTGAGTGTTGGTGGTGATGGTGTAGTGTGTTCGTGTCGGTGATGAAGCTCGTTGGTGGTGGGATTAGAGAGGAGGTTAGGTGGGTTAGTAATAAAAGTAATAATTATAATATTTTTTTCCTGTTTTTTTTTTTTTGTAACCTGATTAACAGGTAGCAGGTCATCCAGTCTAATTTGAGAACATCATAGTTAAAATTAGGTTTATTATGAGTTAAAACGTTGTTCATATTATTATGAGAAGGGGAGGCTTAGTTTGGATTATTCGTGTGAAATAACCCTAAAAATAATCCATACGTTGTTCACCTATTTTCCAGAATATTTGAAGTGTAGAATATTGGATGTAAATCACCAAATACCTCAAGGCATTTGTAGATATGAGGTGTGTAAACGTCCAAATAAAGTTTCCACTGAATTGAGTGTTCTCTTCATTTCAAACAACAAACACTTAGGCAAAAGAGTGAGCGTGAGAGCCAACCCAAAGGACAATCGGATGTGCATAAGAGGATTATTATGAAGCTTTTGATGATAAAGTGAGGGTTATGGAAAGAGGAATATTACATTATTGGGTGAGCAATTCTATGGTGCTACAAACACAGTATTAAAACCCAGTTTGAGTTTTGATCACGAAATTAGTTGTTGCAGCCTGATGTTGGTCTGTGCCTTAAATGTGCCCTATACCTGTCTCTAAATGAGATTGTGGTAACATTAAAAACCTTTATCACTCTGCCGCAGTGCGAATTTCCAGCCCATAGTTGATAACACGGCTATGCATCCCCAAGATGGAAACCTAACTCTGGACGACGTATAGACAAGGGTAAAATGGAGAGTGGATTGATTGCATAAATAAAGAGAAGTCACCACATAAAGAGTACAACACTGCTACAACCTATACATTTTTTCACTCAGTCTGTAGAAATCTTGAAAGCTTTCCTCTCAAAAGCACAAATTCTTTGACCATTACAATACTTTAAAACAAAAACAGGTACAATGTCTATCTACGTCATACTCAAAGTTTCCAGGACATTCAAATGCTACCTAAGAACTATATCCCAATCATCAAAAGAACTATGTGGTACAAGAACTTGCTCAAATTTCCACGGAAACGTCACTTGATGAACGGACAGCGGGACAGCCACCTCATCAGAATGTTGCCTTAGGAAAATCAAAACTAAAACATAAATGTGACCACATTAATTAGAAGAACCCCTCATTCATTCCCTCCACGTTGAATCCTCCCACCCTCAAGGCCCCAACTATGTTTCTGATCCTAGTATCATTTTCCCCATCTCAAATGCTAAGGTTAAAGTAACACTAAATAAAATTCATCTCACAATTACTTAATATATTCAAGTATCAGCCAATTAGGATTTAACAATGAAAACATGATAAACACACCTCCTCAGCCTTGAAATAAATAACGTACTTCTCCAAGCCCAAAGACTGGAGTAAACTATCAACAGTAGGGGGTATATCAGCCTGCAAAGATACAAGAAAGTCCCAAAAAATTAGAAACACGCAAGTAAATGAGGGTATCAACTAAGAATGATTCTTGCACGAGACCAAAGTTAACTTTTTAAACTTCAAGCATGATCCACAGAACTCACTAACCAGACTCTTGCAACTTACTATAATTATTTAGAGTCTTCTTACAAAGAAACTGCCCCAAGCCAAACTAGCTGAACACTTGAGCTCTAATCACTGACGGACAATCATTTCAACAATAGCAGTACTTTACTCAGCAAGTCATTGATACACAAAGTACAAAAACAAAGTGGCAACTATCAACCATATCCTTGATATTTCCACACTCCGGTAGACTTTTTAAAGACAATGATTAAGGTGAATCGTAATCTTTCACAATTCAACATAAAAATTCAGTCAAATTTCCCACATGATTTACCCCTAAGCGTTCAAGTGTTTGAGTGACAGATTTTATGTAATTTGCAATCATGGGCAAAAGGCACTGAAATGACAAGATTGGCCATTGATACGCTCTTTGGTTCCTACTACAATCCTTTCATCTTATTGTGAAAGGGCAGATGCGTGAGACAATCTATGATGAGAACAGGCCACTTCATAGCAGAAAACAATCAAAATAAAGAAACAGCAAACAACCATATGAGGAAAAAATCTACAGTTAAAAAATCACATAGTAACTGAAAATCGTCAACCGAAGAAAAGGTAAGCAACCATATGAATAGCCATTAGCTCTTTATACACCATATACGTTTCCAATTAAAAATCACCGACGCTTGAGCTGACATCTAAACAGAATTATACTTGGTTTAAATTAATAAGATTATTATCGGCATCTATCATGAGTTCATGACAAGGCAGCGGCAAAATTTGTAGTAACTCCCCTCACCAATAACAACCAACAGGAAACAAGAAGCAGAAAAGTTAACTCAACATTTAGCGAGCTATATAACCGATTTTAAAATATACAGAGTAGTATATACAAAGAGTTGCCATTTATAATTAGGACAGACACTAAAAACAAGACCTAATACCAAACACAGCAACAATCTTTAAGCACATATTGAGGTAAACAAAGGATATTTAATTCATACTGAAGATGATATCTTCGGCAGTATTCCACTAGCTTGAGCATAATGAGAAACTGGCACCACAGAATTTACAGCAGGAGCAGGCACACAAGACTGAGTCACATAAGGAAAAGATCGGACAGCTCTTGTTGGACTGATTCTTAAATATGAAGCTGATCTTCCATCATCATAGGATCTGAGAAGTGGTCTTCTAAGCAACTCTTCTCTACTTCTTTGAGGAGAGAGACCCCTAGAAGCAGACAGGGGAAGAAGTCTCTCTGGAGATCTTGGTCTCAAAATTTGGGGAGATCTTCGCCGCAAGTCCTCAGGAGATCTTCGTCTTAAAATCTCTGGTGAGCTCCATCTCAAATTTTCTGGCGATCTGCGTCTCACATTTTCTAAAGTAGAGGAAGGATAACTTCGAGGAGGAATAGCAGATAATTCACTTGGGTGTCTTGAAGGAGGAAATCGACCCAATATGCTAGTATCCCTGGAGTCAAGTACAGGATGCCTTGTCATTCCAGCAACCCTGGGGTCAACAGGATGTCGTGTACTAGCAGCGGATTCAGGAGGCCGCATTGACATACTATCTACAGAAGGCCGCATTGACATACTATCTGCAGAAGGCCGGGAAGTCTTACTTGACAGTTTATGTCGGAGGTCAACATTACGCTGTGGCTTCCTGTTCCGAGATTTCCCGCCAGTGTGTTTTTGCATTAGTTTGAACCGAAGGTCGTCTTTACTAAGACACAAATCTTAATGTTTCAAAGGCGCCATGGTTAGTAGAAGAAAACCTAAGTCGAGAAATTTAGTAGAACAAAATGTAAAACAGAGTTGAGAGTCTATACCAATAGAGTTACTTGTGCTCTCCCCACGCTGTCTGGCATTGTGAAACAGAGAATATCAGAGCCAGATAATATAAAGTAACTCCCATCAATAAATAAGATAACGATAAACTCCTGAAGACATGAACGCAAGATATCAACGGATTAAAAAACAAATAACCCAGCACTACTTATCGGTAAAAGCTGAAAAATAGACATCTATAATTTGTGACCTCTGAACAAAGGGAAGAAGGAATCTGTAATTAAATTAAAGAGAGCATTTCAGACAACAAGCTGCATGAAACAGCACAAGAAGACATACACACCGCTTGTTATAAGATTCGCCTATATCTTGGGAAGTACCACCAAGTCTATCTCTGATGGAACGCTTGCTTCCTCCAATAGGCCTGCCATTATGGACCTCATCCGTCAACCTTCCAACCCTTTTTACAACCTACATTTACTCACAATCAATTAATCAAGAGCAAACTAATATACATCCATGTTCGGAAATCCCAGCTTTAGAAGAGGGAGAGGAATGGACGAATGTCATTTTAGTGGGAAGGAGTTTGATTAGGTTAGCAGTAAGGAAACTAAGTTCCTGCATTTAAGCGTGCTTGGCGGAGAATAGCATTAAGCCATTATTCATTATTCATTATTCATCCCCTCAATATATTCTAAACTGCAACCAGAGCTACATGTAATCTAATACGGAGTACTGCAACTACAAATTAAAATAAATTATAAAAGGAAGGAAATAAGGGAAACCCTAAATTAGAGAAAAGGGAGAAAAAAGTACCCGACCACTACGACCAAGGGTGACCGTGACCTGAGACCGCCTCGAATCGGACATTACGGATTCAAATTAAGATTCGATTTCAACACTGAATTGAATTAAGTAAAGGAACAAGGCAATTGCACCAAATTAGTAATAAGAGTTTGTTGGAAGCGAGGGAAAGTTCAAGTTCAAGTCATCTCTTTTGTGTTGTTCATGGGATGGGAACTGGAACACAGATCAGCGGAGGAGTACAACTCTTATGTTGGTCTACTTAGACTATGTAGCAATAACTTTTTTTGTTTGTTGGGTACAAAAGCCCGATAACTAATAAGCTATTCCTCAATGTCCTCGTGAAGGATGGACATCTTTGAAACTCAAAGCGGTTTTGTACCGGAGAGGGAGATCACGGTAACATCGGTGTCTTTCAAGAAGCTATCCATACAATGAAGAAATCTAAGGGGAGAAAAGGTTATATGGTTTATTAAATTGATCTAGAGAAGGCTTACGATCGTTTGAAATGGTCTTTTATCAGTGCTACTACAACCGACATGAGATTTCCATAGTTGGTACATGACACGATTATGGAATGCGTCTCTTCCCCAAGTTTGCAAGTTCTGTGGAATGGAGGAGTCTGAACAATTTATTCTGACTAGTGGAGTTCGTCGAGGAGACCCATTGTCATTTTATATATTTATCATGTGCCTTGAGAAACTTTAACAAGCAAATGACCAAGAAGTTCGTGAAAGTAACTGGAAGTCGTTGTCAATATGTAGAAGTGGTCCCTTAATATCTAATTTATTTACCCGATTGTAGTCCACGACGTTTTAGTAACTATTGACGACGTTTTAAATAGAAAAGACGAAATTGCCTTCACTCACTAGCTCTCCCATTTCCTCTCTTTATCTTTTTCCCAAAAATTAAAAACTCCCCCACCACCAAAGGCCAGACGCCCCCACTGCCACCTGATTGCCCAGTGAATCACCACCGTTTAAGTAAGTTTTTTTTTTTTTTTTTTTTTTTTTTTTTTTTTTTTTTTTTTTTTTTTTTTGTTTAGGATTCATTTTCTACAATTTGAAATATAGATTAGATTAAGATTGTTTGTTTGCACATATTGTTGTGTTTAATTGGTTATTGTTTTTATTTTATGGTGGAATTAGGTTTAATTAGTTAGGATTTTTACATTTATTTTATATAGGATTTGATTTTGTTTGGCTTGATTTTATTAGTGTTTATTTGAGCTAATCTCGTGTTCTAGTTGTTTTGCATGTGTTTAACGTATTTTGTAGGAAATATAGCTTTTGTTAGCTAATTCCCGTCAAAAAGAGCAAATATCGAGATCACAAAGCTAAGTGGAAGTTGGATTGGATAATGCATGGTCATGCAAGCTCAAGTCATGAAAGAAATGATCAAATACTAGAGGAATAACCCAATTAATCAAGAAAGCAAAATGTAAACAAATGAGAAGTATAGCCCATAAAAGAAGTCCAAGCAACTAATGTGGAAATGCAACATAGGATTCTAAGTTTATTCCACACTCAAGGCATTTACCGGGTGATTAAAGACGCTTCAATGCTCATCTTTGGATTCCATGGCCATTAATTATGGCCATTAAAGGCCATTAATCTGGATTCATGCGACCTTGATCGGGGTGGCTTGTCCCCGATCGGGGTTGGGTAGATGTAGATGCTTTGGATTCTTTTAGAGTTGTTTACGTTATGGAGCATAAACCACTATAAAAGGAGGGCTAGCCCCTGAAGGAAAACACATACTGGATGTGTACTCACTGATTTTATTAATTAACATCTTAATTAAACGGATCTTGATGCATGCATAACAAAAATATACAAGGAAGAACATTTCACTT
>VHZZ01003966.1:79921-91222 GCA_009801015.1 Silene noctiflora
GTGCAACTCGATGATATGATTTAAAAAGGCTTCATTCGTCCGAGTGCTTTGTCGTGGGGTGCTTCAGTGTTGTTTGTGAAGAAGAAAGATGGTTCTATGCGTCTGTGCATCGATTATCGTGAGTTGAACCGTGCAACAATCAAGAATAAGTATCCCCTTCCGAGAATCGAGGATTTGTTTGATCATCTCAAAGGTGCTTCAACGTTTTCTAAGATCGATTTGAGGTCTGGTTATCATCAGATCCCCGTTCGAGAATCCGACATTCCAAAGACCGCATTTAGTACCAGATATGGTCATTTCGAGTTCAAAGTGATGCCGTTTGTTTTAACCAATGCTCCTTCTATTTTCATGGATCATATGAACCGCACGTTTAGTGAGTTCTTGGACAAATGCGTGGAGGTTTTTATTGATGATATTCTCGTCTACTCCAAGTCCGAAGTCGAGCATGCCGATCATCTTCGCCTTATCCTAGGTGTCCTTCGTCGTCAAAAGTGGTTCTCTAAGTTCTCCTAATGCGAGTTTTGGTTGTCTCAAGTATCATTTCTTGGTCATGTGATCTCCAAAGATGGCGTAATGGTGGATCCTTAGAAGGTTGAAGTTGTGATCGAGTGGAATAGTCCGTCCGATGTTGGTGAGATCCGGAGTTTTCTAGGTTTGGCGGGCTATTATCGTCGTTTCGTGAAAGATTTCTCTAAGCTCGCAAGGCCGATGACCCAGTTGTTAAAGAAAGAATCCAAGTTCGTGTGGAGTGAAGATTGTGAGAGTGCATTTCAAGAGTTGAAGAAGAGGTTAACGACCGCTCCGGTGTTGACCTTGCCTGAAGATGGTGTTGATTTCGATGTCTTTTGCGATGCCTCTAAGTTAGGTTTGGGTTGTGTTCTGATGCAGAATAGGAAGGTTGTTGCCTATGCAGAATAGTAGTTGGCTAGACTCATGTCACCCTTGAACTATTCTTATTTTGTCTATTCGTGGGATATGTTTTCCCCAAACACTTATTATCTTCCAGTTTTGTAAAACTTAAATATTTCACTTACTTTGGTCCACGTATTAGTTATGATAGTGAATCTTCGCTTTTGGACTTCAAAAAGTTTTAAAAATTACGTATTTTCCGCTGCATATCTTTTCTTTTATGTTATCATTTGGTGTCCTAAATAGTTGGGTGTCACAGTTGGTATCAGATCGTGATTGCTCTCGACGCACACACGTGTTACCCCAACTTAAGTAGACAACTTGACCATCAAATAATTGAATGAGAGATTGGGTAGTTTAAGGACCTAATGTGGTAGTCTGTTTGTGTTTGCTAATTGTTAGGTTCTANATTCTGTATTTTCCGCTGCATATCTTTTCTTTTATGTTATCATTTGGTGTCCTAAATAGCGAGGTGTCACACTCTGTGTGGTGAACTGTTGATTACAACGATTTATGTCGACGGCATAATATTTGGTGCAACGAATGAACTCCTTTATTCGTACTTTTCGGAACTAATGAAATCTGAGTTGAAAATGAGTATGATGGGAGAACTAGGGTTCTTCTTTGGGCTTCAAATTAAGCAAACTCAAGATGGTGTGAAGATTCATCAACAAAAGTACAAAAGGAGATGCTAAGTAAGTTTGGAATGACTAATTCAAATCCCTTCTCTACGCCTATGGTATCATCCATCAAGCTTGACAAAGATGAGAATTTTAAGAAAGTTGATGAAACGATGTATCGAGGTATGATCGGTTCATTACTTTATTTAACCGCTAGTCGTCCTGATATTTTATTTAGTGTATGTTTATATGCTCGTTTCCAAGCAAGTCCTAGAGAATTGCACATCATTGCCGTAAAACGTATTCTTAGGTACCTTGTTGGAACGCAAAATTTGTATCTTTTGTATCCCTCACATTGTCCTTTCGAGCTTTTAGGATACTCGGATGCAGATTATGCCGGAAACGTTGTTAAGGAAAGATCACGTCCGAAATTGCAACTTTCTTAGGTCTCTGTTTGATTTAATGGGCGTCAAAGAAACAAAACACCGTTGCTTTTTCCACCGCTTAAAGCGAGTATGTAAGTGCTGCATTGTCTTGCGCGCAAATCCTTAGGATTCGATAACAATTGAAAGATTACGGTATTATTTTCAATTCAACTCTTATCTTGTGTGATAATACTGGTGCTATTAATATTTCGAAGAATCCAATACAAAACTCAAGGACTAAGCATATTGACATGAGACATCACTTTTTACGTGATCATGTGGAAAAAGGTCATATTCAACTTAAATTTTGTAGAACGAAAAATCAAATAGCCGACATTTTTACAAAACTTCTGGAAAGAGAACAATTCGTAAAAYTTCAGTTGGAAATTGGTTTGTTAGAGTGTGCGTAAATTTGATTAATGACTTACATCGCATGATTGACTAAAGTAAACATTTTAAGTATTTTTTAAACTAAGACGATTTTATGTTAAATGGAATGAATTAAACGATTAATCGACATGTAAAATTCGTTGTATAAAATCGTTATTTGCATGGAGCCCCTAAAGTGAATGACCCACACCCAAAAAATCCCATTTCATCATTTTCTAGGCCCTCTTGCCGTTGAAAACCACTCATGACCTCATCCCATGCACGGCTACACCTCCCTCAACACCAACCATAAAACACTTTTTACTATTCACCCTTTCCACCTCACATTAACTTCTCTAAATTCAAAATCATAATTATGAACTCACTATTCAGATTCAAATACTTCAAAAACATTCATCTCACCTCTCTTGTCCCTAAAACCGTACAAACTCATCTTCTACCCTTTCTTAGTTTCTCATTCACACTCAAAATCATGCCTCCCAAGAAAAATCTCAAGAAATCCATCAAAGCCATTCGAGATTCTTATATGCCCAAACCAAAACTACCTACCAAAGTGCCTACAACCGAAAGCCTTGGTTCCAAATTCGTTCAAAGTAAAAAACCGGCAACAAAACCAAAGGTTACTCCAATGTTGAGAAGGAAAACGGTAACAAAGTGTCCCAAAACAGCCGCCAAGGCAGGAGATTCTCAAGTCGGGTTTTCAATCGGAAATTCGATTTGAATGAACCTCATGCAATGAAAACCGAAGGGGAAGTTGGTATTTCAAAGGAAGTTGGTGAAGTTGATGATGATGATGAAACTCCTATTTTTGAAAAAGGAGTTGATGTTACTATTTATGTTGATGTTGGTAACAAGAATGGAATTAAAGAAGAGGAGAATCTTGGTGAGAAAGAAGAAGAAACCGAGAAAAAAGGAGAAAATGAAAATGAAAAGAATGAGGAAAATGAGAAAAGCATGGAAGAAGAAAAAAGTAAGAAAAAAATCGAGTGACAAGAATGAAAAATCAAGGGCTGAGGAGAAAAAAAAAAGAGATAAAATTCAAAATAAATTGAGAGTGGAAGAGAAAGTAAGGAAGAAAAAGAAAAAGAGAGTGATGAAGAGGTGTTCAGTGAAATGGTCCGAAATCGAAGAAAGAGAGGAAAAGGAAATGTTGTTGATGAAGGCAAAATGAAGTTTGACGAAGACGAGTTGAATGCCATCTTTGGTGATGATGATTTGTTCACAAAGAACAATGAAACCGTGTCAAAACCAAAACCCAAAACCCGAGGAATGGAAACTCGATCACGCCTGAGGAAGAGAAAAATCGAAGAAGTGGAAGAAGTTGAAGTCAATGAAGAAGAAATTGATGATGAACTTGATGAAGTCGATGTTAAATCGAAAGGTGTCTTGATTGCTATTGAACAACCATTAGATGTGATCAGGGGTAGCTTTCAACAACACGTGTGATTCTTCAACAACACCGATTTCGTCAAATTGTATAATATTGTTGCAAGCATGTCATCCAGGGTAGCTTTCAATTCGGTAGACGCTATGATCTTGATTTGTATGACTCTTCTCCCGTCTTTAAGTTTTTCAAAGATGCGATTTTTACCCAAAATTGGCAAAATCATCTTGATTACTATGGAAACGTCTACTTAGCCGAGTTGGTTCAATTCTATACCACGCTGAAGGTTAATGTTGATTCTGGCTCACTTACTGTCGTGATTAACAATAAGCCTTTGAGCCTTACTGTCGGAAGTGTTGGTAGGATGTTTGAGGTTCCAACAGTCGGGTTGTCAAAATTTCCAAAGGGTGGATGACCTACTATTAACGGGATTACGTCCTTAACCGTGACCAAGTTCTTGTGTCCAGATGCTAATTCTTGCAATACTCTCACGGCTCGAGAACTTAAGATAAATCATAGGTTATTCTTTAGTTTCATTTATCGAACCTTGATTTCGTCTAATAGAAGCCATGAAAATTGCTCCGTCTTGGACATGTGCGTGGTTAATTTATCACATAGCAAACCATTTGCAAATCAACTTACCCATTTTAATGTTCTTTCACATTGATCACATATTGCTAAGATTGATAAGAAACGTAAGGTTGATAGTGTTACGGTTTTAGCTTATGGAATGTGATTGCCTTTAATCTTTAAGAATATGGAAATTGTTGCTCGACAATGTTTGGGGTTCATAACCTATGTGATTCAATGACATCGGGTATGCTCTCGAGTATGTTCTTGCAAATCAAGGATGATAAGCTTGCTCGTAGGTCCGGGTGGTATGGCTAATGTTGTTGGTTCTACATCGTTTGATTCCGCTTCTATTGCACATCTTAACAAGCATATGAAGGAGATGATGAATCTCCAACGTGCTCAAATAGAGGAGATCGTGAGTTTGAAATTAGAAGTAGCGGGATTGTGTGAGGAGCTCACTAAGGTAAAGGGTCAAAATGATGAACTTGTGGAAATGGTTCGTGGTCTAGTGGAACAAAGCAAGTCCGAGGAAGGTGATAACAATGCCTAAATCCGCTTGATCAACATAAGCCTACCTTAAATCCTTTTTTGCCGAGCCTAAACCTAAGTCAAAGATCAAATAATTCCTAATCCTTTTGCTCACTTGGCTTTGTATGCATTTTAATCATATTTTGGTCATATAGGTTATGTTGTTAGTCGTTAAACAATTTATTTTGCATGACTCTAATCTCTATGTGCTACACTTATCGTATTCTTCCTACTTGATGATGTCAAGAGGGTAAGTTGTTAATATTATGCATGTGTGATCTAATAACTCTTAGTCATGCGTACACCGTATTTATGTTACCTTACCGATTAGATGTTCTACTTAACTTAATTAAAAATTTGACCAAAGTATAATGATTATGTATATATGCATCTTATTTTGATCATGCTTTGACTTTTAAACCTTGACCATGGATTATGGGGAAATGACACACTCAATTTTATTTGTCTTGCCATCTTCAAAGGGGGAAATTGTTGAGACCCAATTGGATTAAGCCAGTGTTGATGATGCCTTAAGACAAATTAATCTTATTGTTTACTTAATTGTGTGCCTCTTAATTAAGTTATAATCATTTAGCATGAAGCTCCAAATTGTCAATTCAAGGTTATCAAGAAGAACAAAGATGAAGATCATCATTAGTATAAGAGTCATGGTGTCGTAAGATCATTAACTCGATTTTATATCTAAGTGCTAAAAACAACAGTGCAGTCAACGGTGATTTCTGACTCGCCTTCAAAGAAATATTTCTAAAATCTTTTGAACTATTGTTAAAATGGTTTCAACTTTCACAAATGATTTTCTGGAAAAAATCTGATGTCTTTGAAGAAAATTAGAGCTTTAAATGTCTTGCTAAAGAGGTTACTTGGAAAATAAGACACTTACCAAAAATGGGTTGTTTACTTTTAAATTTATTTAAAGGTTTATTGTTCCCATAAACACAACCATTTATGCTTGTTTCTTGATGCAAAACCTAACCCATATTTGTGTGTGTACAAAAACTGATTTCTTACATTGTTGTGCACCGATTTCTTGAGGAAGAATATTTGCTTGATGAAGAATTCGGTGACTTGTGCATGTTGCCCAAGCGAACTATTTATAATATATTTATCACTTGAACAAATGGTGTGTGGGATATTTTAATGTGTGGAGTATACTCTACTTGGACATTATAAATACCTTACTTGATTCATTTTTACTAGTGTGCAGAAACGAGTTTAAAACCGAAAAAGATTTAAGATTTATCGAGTAAATTAACTTTGCAAAATCGTTTATCACTTAACTATCATTGAGTCACCTTTTGAAAATTTATTTTGAGTGTATTTAAAGAGTTGTGTGTTACACTTAGTCATTCAAATCTTGTTCAATGATCCCGTGTTAGTACATAAACTTTATCTCCTCTGTTCATTGTGTGAACGACATTGAGATAAGTGGAGTCTTATAACAAACCGGGTAGAACCAAATCAAGTCTTAGGATAGAGTTATCTTAAGAATGAAGTCTTGGAAGCGGAGTAGCTTTTGAGCATGGAGTCTTTCGGCAAAAGTCTTATTGTGGAGTAGCTTTAAGCAAGAGTCTTGGAAGCGGAGTAACTTTTAAGCGAATAGCAACCGGAGTAGGTTAGGGAGTTATTTTATTATTCAGGGTGGTCTTAGTTTGTATGAGTTTACTTCTAAGACGTTTAATAAAATAGCGTTGAACGTAGGTCACGGAGTAGTGACCGAACCAATTTTAAAAACACCTTTTGTCGTGTCTATATTCATTTTATTTCCATTGCGCACTCAAACTCATGTTTTACTTTCAGAAACAATAATCGAGTACACAATGACTTTAAGTTGCTGAATTGTTGTTGCATACTTCTAACTCTATAGTTCTAAGTATCAATTTTTCCTTTCTTCTAAGTATAGTCCAAAGTGTTATTCAGTTTTAAATAAGCTTTCATTATGTTTAAGATTTTAAAATAAACACCTAATTCACCCTCTCCCCCTCTTAGGTGTTCTCGTGACTCTTCAAATAGCATTAAAGACCCATATTTATGACTAAATGAGTTTTAAAGTGAAAAAAAGCGCACTAATAACGAGGGTCAAACGCAAAGATTAATAGATCTGAAGACAAGTAACCAACTATTACAACACTTATGATTTGTTGATTGTATATAAAACTAAAATGTAGATATTTCAGAAAAGGGGGGAAGCAGGTTCATCCACTGCGTCCCACTTGGATACGTTACTGCTTAAGCAAGAACTTGCGCAGTTGCGCCACTATGGCACAAATGACTTATCCTCCTCACATTTTGAACACAATTGTTCCATTTAAAAAAAAAAATGCATATAAAACACAAATATAGGAAGACTAGATGAGTAAGATGATACTTATTCTAATTACCTTGGTAATATGTCATGGTTTTTAAATCACTTTAATTTGTAATGTTACCCATCTATTGTAGATGGGTATCTTGGTAATATGTGAAGGAACTAGTTTATACATTCAAAAAAATTCCAATTGAATGTAAAGTAAATATTATAAGAGAGTTAATTAGCAGAAAATCTTAACTTTCATTAATGAGAACAAAGGTATTTATACAAGTAGAGATGCAAGGCTATCCACATTAACCTAGCTAGGTAGCCAAGATTACAAGTTAACGAGATTAAGGAAACTATAATTAACAAAAAGATATGTTATCAAAATACAAGGAATAAATATCTAAACTAGATTACTAACTATATTACGTAATCTTATCATGCCCCGTAAGATGGACGACCAAATATTTTTACAATTTTTAAATTTGTAAAAATTCGGGTGATTCGACATATGGGTTCTCATTTGTGCGGTTTCAGGTTGAAAATGGTTCGGGTCACTTAGGCAGGGTTGATTTTGCCAGGTCTAGTTAAAACCTAGTTAAATGTATGGGTTCATATTTAGTATTTATAACAAAATTGTCATTTGAAGGAGCGGCTTTAACCGTTATAT
The DNA here is from genome assembly GCA_009801015.1 of Silene noctiflora. Lineage (NCBI taxonomy): Eukaryota > Viridiplantae > Streptophyta > Magnoliopsida > Caryophyllales > Caryophyllaceae > Silene > Silene noctiflora. Next base: position 87,735 of record VHZZ01003966.1, read on the forward strand.
ATTTTCTTTAGATTCACTTAAGACAAAAGCCTTGACCTTGTAAAATTGCCCCGGTCTGAATTTTTCGGCCCGTACCTTACCAAAACCTGAGTTTTGACAAGCCGAGCATGATTCGTAAGCCAAATTCACTCGAGCCACTATGACCCATGGAATGCTTACTATTGCAAATGTGTCGTAATCCCTAACAAAATACTAATATTAATACACCCAAAAATGACTCAACCTTATTTGAACCGAATTTTGGCAAACCAAAAAATGACTTGATGGCCCGACCCGGTTACCATAATTTTTGGTTTTACTTCCGAACTTGAGAAAAACCCCTATCCAGCCACCGACTTTTTTCTATTAACATCCAAAATATTTGAGATGGTGTTAATTCAATGGCTGGAGTTAGTGAAAATACGTGGCGGTAGATAATTGTACACTAACCGACATAAGCCTAGCTAACCTACTAAGAGCTTCTATTTTTGTAACACCCCAATAAGTCGAGAACCTTCCTCAAGGCAACCCCAACCCAAGGAGGTGCTACATGGCTTGGTTTCCCAAGCTTTGTAGTGCGAACAAACGAATTAAACAGTTTTAACATAGATAAGTTGTAGTTAAGATAATTAAATTACAATTTAAGACGATCCAAATGATGATCCCTAAAATACAACCCAATTGAAGATAAAAATGGAGTCAAGTAAGAGTAAAAAACTAGACAAAAAATAAATGGCGACTACTATCACGAAGACCGGTCCCAAGCCTCCGAAAGATGAATGCAAATATAACCTGTCAATCCACTACTCCCCATATGAGCGAAAATCATCATATGGTTCACCACAGATATTTGAAAACACTTTTGGTTCACCACAGATATAAATTTTCATTAAATGATTTGTTAATACGAAATGTAAAGGACACGCAATGATATGATAAGCAATATGACAAGTCCTCCAACTCCACAACACACCACACCAAACTCGGTGACGGCATCGCAACACTGCCACCAAAACACTGGACCGCAGCCTGTAACAAAGGTACTTGGGACACACCCGTGGTACCGGGCCCGAGAGTTAACCGGAAACCCTGCCAGACGGCTTGTCTCAACCACACGTGTCCCTCTATGACTCAAGCCATTAATGCGCACACCTCCCTTGGAGTGGGAAGCTCCAAAGGGAGACTCGAGCGTAAGACGGTCTCCTAACCGTCTTACTTCTCCTCAACAACCATACGTCACCAACCACAACCTCCAACATCCACAATGGAACATGCATACACAAGGTACCAAATAAGACATGCCATACAACATTGAACCATCTTAAGACAATAACCACATGCTTGACAATAAACCAACCAATTGAGTAATACATCCCCAACTCATGTTATAATGCAATAAATGAGATTATGATGCCCAATTACACTTACCAAATCACCATACATGAACAAACCCTCAATTTGTATGACAAGAAACCCTAATTATCCACATCTCATGTTATCGTGCAATTTACATCATGGATTATGCAATTCATGACAAGTAAGGTATAAACAAACATTCATACTAACAAAGCTAAGTAGGTAAACCCTACCTTCTTGATAGTCTTCACAAATCAATCAACAGGGCTAGAAGGACTCCTCAATGAAGTCTCCTCTTACAAAAATTATAGCTAATTATCACATTCACATACTACAACAAAAATAATACTAATTAACCCACTAATTAACCCGTTTATTAATTAAACCAAATTCTAATTAAATCCCATAAGACAACCCATCAAGAATTAGGGTTTACTAACTAAGACAAGAGGAAAAAGAGAAGGAAATTACACTTAAAAATAGCAATAAATTAACAAGGACAAGATTTGATTAAGAAATCTTCAAGTATGGTGAAAATCCAAAGATATAAGGCAAGGGATTATTTGGGGGATTTTTGGATAAGATTGCGAGTGAAAAGAGTGGTCAAAACAACAAAAGAAGGAGTCAAAAGGCTAAGGTCCACAATCCATTCACTTGTACAATAGTGACAGCGTCAGCACTCGGTCGAGTTCTTGATGACACTCGGTCAAATGGAGTCCACTAGGTCGAGGGCATCAGCCACTCGATCGAGTGACTCGAATCAAGAACATATAACACAATTTCAGGTCTCACTCGGTCCACTACTCGATCGAGTAAGCTCCACTCGACCGAGTACTCCGTGTACTCGGATGAGTGAAACCTTAGAAAACACAAGTAGTACAGTTTGTCAACTAACTTTGCTAGTTAACATAGATTAACTAACTACTTTCTATATACCAATAGATTTTTTTTTAAATCGAGCTCATTTCAAATTAGGCCAATCTTAGCTCAGGCAAGGGTTTGACAATGGGGGAATATAGCAAATTGCCTCAAATATTTGGGCATAGGTGTTATTTTCCCAGCAAAACGTTTGAAACAATTTGTCAATTCGACCTAATTTTAAAATTTCAGCAAATTCACCTCTACTACCACCCACTTAACCACCATCCAAAAAATCCTTCACTCCAACTCCCACCCTACCACCATCCGACACATAAGTAACACATACTCATATTGCAAATGACACCATGCATTTAAACAAAATTTCCAACCTAAATTTGATACTTCGTACTTAATTTTTACTACTCCCTCCACACATTCATTTTCACCCCATTTCTCTAATATACGAGGGAAGTATTTTAATGAAATGGGGTGAAAATGAGTGTATAAAGGGAGTAATATACTTCTAAAATTAGGATTTCATCCTATTCATTGTCATGCTTTTTTTATTCTCTCTATACACTTGTAAATTAGTTTGCACGACCAAATTACAGTCACTTATTCAACATCAATTAATACTCTGTGCTAGTTGTTGTGTAAGATCGCTTTATATATAGGAGTAGCTCAATAACAAAAAGTCAATATAGATTAGTTAATAAATTTAAAAAAAAAAATACTTTAGTTGATAACATAAAATTTTATGTTGATAACCTGCATATTTAAATACGGAGTATGTTATTATGATATTGGGTTGCTAAAAAAAATTAAAATATAAATTAAATTGAATGTTATCTTTGAACCCTTCTTCTCTTGAATCAGTCCCATGCTATATGAGGCTCCGGTCCTATATAATTTTTTTCAAAAAGCTCTATGAAATAGTGTAAATCATAATGTTAACACATAGGCAGTTGGACACTATAGATCGTTCAGCATAGAATAATTGAGGTATTCTATAAAGGTGTGCATAGAAAAATTGAAGTATTTCATAGAGGTGATCATGGGGTAGGACAAATATGTAGGCCTACTTAGCGAGCCCAAACCCTGTCTTAATGGGCTAAATCGGGCTGTTGACCATAGAAGGACATTATGGGTCGTAAAACTTACGACTGGCACAAGGAGATAAGTAATACTATAATACTTTTAAATAGTACTAGTTTTAAACCCGTGCAAAATTGCACGGGTATGTATTTAGGTCGATTTGGATGTTTTTTTCATGAATATTTTTAATTACATTT
>VHZZ01003971.1:45579-56461 GCA_009801015.1 Silene noctiflora
TTATATTGAAAGCTTAATGATTGAATAACAAAATTTAAACTATTCTAATGTTTGGAAATGCTAAAAGCTATGAGAAAATACAAGAGAATTGAGAGAAAATATAAGAAGTGTATGAAGATGTTTATAAGTTATGAAGAAGTGAATAAGAATTCCCCTCTAAGGTCGGGGCTAGCCCTCCTTTTATAGTAGTTTAGAATTCATAACGTAAACAACCGAAAAAGAGATGAGAGTCCAAGTTATGCATCGCTTGTGGTGCACGATCGAGCAGGGTGTGCATCGCTTCCGTCTCAGAGGAGATGAGAGACCAAGTGATGCGTAAATGTGATGCTGATGTTGGTGTTGGGTGCAGCACGAAGTTGTTCCTTGGTGTCCAGAGGTGGCGCAACAACAGCTTGCTAATGTTCTTGTGGTAGCTCGACAGAGGTAAGCCAAGGTGGTTAGATCAGCGGCCTTGACAACGTGAGCAAAGGAGGATCAGGGGTGTTCGAACCATGGTTGCTTGATTGTGGTGCTAGGTCGCTATTGCTGGGATGGCTCAAGCAAGCATGGATGGATCAGTGAAGATGGACGTGAGGTTGATATTGAAGACGGAATCGGGATTGCTTTAATGGTGGAAATTTGTGAGATGTTACTATAAACTACTGCTTGTAAGCACACATGAACAGATCATCTTTACTTGTTCTAATATTCACGAATTTGTTCTCTAAAAAAATAAACATTGGTTAAGCTATTTTCCATTCAATAAGTAAATTCCTGTAGCAAAACAAACCTATTTGGCAATACTCTCTGAATTTAAATTTGCTTTTAATTATACGCGCCCTTAACATTTGATAAAAAGAAGTCGTTTTGAATGAGTTATATCACACTCCTCATTTATCCGGTTCAACCCACAATTTCTTTTTACAATCTATACGACTTTATCAAAATAGGTTTCTTATCATCGTCTGTAGACACATTAATTAAAAAAACAATTTTTATATTACAGAACTTGAGTACAAATCTTTTCTTAATATTGTATATATATTCGAATCTACAGCTATGTTGTTTCACTTAAAAGTTTGGAACTACAAGGTTTGGAGGAAACCATTCTATAATAGTAGGATATACTTAACTTCATGCTTGGTAAGTGGTATTATTCAGTATGAGAGGGAATCAGGGATGAAATGGAAAAGGAGGAGATAATGTCTATGTTTATTTTATTTAGATAGTCTTCTCATGTTTGGCGAACCCCAACTTGATTGCCATGGATTCTTGCGGAGGGAGAGAGAGTATATGTGCTTGTTTAAGTTTACCTTCTCAAATGTGTGGTGTATCCGTCATTGATTGTTGCTTAAAGAGATGGAGGGGGGAAGGGAGGTAGGAAGGGGGTAAGAGAGAGGGAGAAAGATAGGATAATGGATGAAAGGAGAGAGGAAGGGAAGTGTATAGTGTTTGTCCTTGGCTTAGTCATATTAAGATAAGCGAGATGGAGAAGGAAGCAGAAGGCGAAAGAGAGCTGGCCAATCACCGTCCGACATGAGGAGTAAAAGAGGCAGGGATAGACTGGGAGATCATCTGTTTTTATCCTTATTCACCTTACCTTGTTATGTTTAGTGTACCTGAACTTAGTGCCATCGAATCTTGAAGGAGGGAAGAGGGACAACATAGTGGCTGCCATTATTTATGGAGACCACGACGATGTTTCCATTATTTCTCGCTTGAATCTTATGTGAGTGTCTTGGATAGTTAAGAGTTCTCACTCTCTTTACAAAGGTTGTAGCATTTTGTGCCATAGACTTCATTGCATTTAGTGTCCAAATTGGTCAGCTCGGGTCAGGCCCATTTCAGGTTTGCTGGCTTCGTGTCGAGTTCGGGTTGGGTTAGGTAATTTCGGGTTCAGCTCATTTTCGAGTAAGCTATTTTCAAGCTTTAATTGATAATAATTAGTTTGCAACAATAAACATTCGGTTCGGGTCAATTCAAGTTTCTCATCAAATCCGGTCTTGAGTTCGGGTATCGACTATGAATGGTTATATATCTAGGCACTTCCCTAATATATGACCTTATTGTTGGGTTGCTACGTGTCGAGATGCATAATTATTAGTCAAGGGTTACACCTACGTACAAGTGCCATATACAATTAACTTGATGGTCAAGATGTTACAAATGCAGACGACATAAATGCGTATTCGAGTGTGTGGAGTGTCATTGACTCGCTAAAAACGTCGCAATTTAAAACGAACAAATTAACAATTTATATACCGAACTAAGTACCAATAAACTAAAATAAGCAAAGTGGTAAGAAGGGGATCAAACCCAAGGGAAGGATATTTGGTAGTGCAAAAAAGTGAGTAATTAGAACAATTGCAACAAATAACAAAACAATTATGTAAATAAATGGGGTTTTTGGTTTGGTTTGGAAATAACAATTTAAACAAGATTAAAGAACAAGTAATAAGCAAGGAAGTATAAGATGAAAATTTATCGATTTAAAAAGAAACTTAACCCAATCCCATTGATGAACATCTAGTGGTTTATCCTTGACAAAATCAATCCCCAAATTATCTATTATTACCATATTATGGAGGTAATCCTCCTAAGTCTTCTTAATAATGACTAATGACAAGGAAATCACACTTAATCAATAACCTGACTCATTAACCCACCAAGTAGAAATCACATACATTGGTTAATCAACAAGAAGATAAAGCGTGAAAGACTTAATAGGGGTAATTAAACACAATGAACACAACTAATGCATAATCACAAGCTAATCTCTCTCTTGTGAAATAATTAGGAGGAAATCACACTCACTAATTATTCCCCAAGTTGATGCTAAGATGAAATCACACTCAATAATTCCAACTTCAAACAAATTATGGAACTTGATGAGACTATGCAACAAGGAAATCACACTTAATTACTTTAATCAAACAAGATTTCCATAATCTAACAACATAAACATGAGAGATTAACAATAATAAAGATAATTAGGGAAAGATTAGAGTATCTTACAACCAAAGATTACACCTTTGGGTTGGATTAAGAGAGAAAATTAGCTCTCCATAAGTAGATCTAAAACCCAAATTAAGATGATAATTCTCCAAAATTACAACTTGATTCCAAATTAAAGCCAAAGATGAGATAATAAGATGATAGATGAGGGTAACCTAATGGAAACCATCTTTATATAGTCCTAATCTAAGGGTAATTAATGGGCCTTAATATGAGGCAAGCCCGTAATATGCAATTGTAATTCCCCAGAAAACCAGCACGGTGCGGTTTTTGGCTTGGAGAAAACCGCACGGTGCGGTTTTGGTGTTGGAAGTGTTTATTCAATTTCCACTTTGCTTTTTCCTTTGCATGGCTTCTTTCCTAGTTCTTTGGTGCTTGATCTTTAGCATTCCTTGGGACTTCTCTTGACCTCTAGCACATCTCAAAGCTTCATTAAAAACCTTGATTAAGAACTTAGACTCAGAATTGGCAAAAGTGGCATAAATCACACCAAAACCGCTTCCAAATGTCGGCTTGGGAGCACAAAATGCCCGAATTAAGGGTAGAATTGAGAGCTCATCAAACACCCCACACTTAGCCCTTAGCTCGTCCCGAGAAAACTAATGTACTTCAACATTGCTAGGCCTAAGAGAAATGTGGGTGAGCTCAATCTAATCTCCCTCTTCTTCTCACACACTCCCTTCTTATATCGCCCTCAACTAAGCATATGGTCACTTCTCGTCAAAACATCCTCAAAAGTAAGTGACCCAAAACCTCCATGATGAGCACTCTTCACTCACGCGCCCTCCTTATATCTTCCCTCTACTAAAATGTTCCTAATTCCGCCGATTTCACCTTCTTTCTCAACACAACCCTACTTATTTCTCCCCCTTATCACTCCATTCGTTTGTAAAACAAGGTTACCTACCTCCAAACTCAACTCAACAACTAGGCAACCACAAAAGTCCTCCAATCCTTCACACAATCCTAACAAGTCAAGTAACAACCATGATGACTCAACAACCCAACTCCAAGTGTACCAAGCATAGTTATGAAATATGCCTCCAAATCCCCCATCTAGTCTTGGTACACTTCTATCCTACCCTTCCGGCCTTCTAGAGCTCCACCACTTATGTCACCACCACCAAATGGAATGATCATGCATGTGACATGATTTCAAGGTTTCAAAGAGTTGCAAATATTTCATTTTTTTTCCTCTTTTTTTCATTTTGCCCGGAGTGCCCTTTCGGGTTTTCACTCCAACCTCGGCCACTTTCCCATTTTTTTGCCTAGGATGCCCTTTTGGGTTTTCATCCTAGCCGGGCTTTCCTTTTTATGTTTCTCTCTCTCCTTTTTTTTTTCCATATTGAAGTGCAATGCATGAAATGGAATATATACAATATATACAAGAGTTACCGACTCATGTCTACCACCCCATACTTGGTCTTCACTTTGTCCTCAAATTGGTGGTGAACACCACACCCAACTCAATGATGTGAACTTGAGGCACCTCCAACATCCGGGTGACCTCCTCTTCTTCTTCCTTGATGGCGTTGAGAAAAATGTGCCAATTCGGCATTGGTAGTATGAACTCGCTCCTCATTATACCCTTGATATTGTTGAGGAAAGTTGTTGAGATTGAGATTGTTGAGAGCTACCAATATATCATAATTAGCTCGTTGGACATATTGTTGTTCTTCCATGTCCTCTTGATAAAGTTGGTAGCTTTTCTCACAATGTTCCACCTAGCATTACCCACCTCTTGATAGTTGGAGAAGGTTTCCTCCAAGCTTGACAAGCGAGTATTCACTCCCGTTTGCCTTTGTTGAAACTCATTGAAATTGAAAGGGGGTTGTTGATAATCATGGGACATGTGGGGGGATGAATGATGTGGTTGGTCTTGATGGAATTGAGGCATATCTTCATCAATTGAAGCCTTTCCAAATGGTTGGTCACCATATGGCAAGGCGCCTCCCAATTGGGGAATTTCCCCCCTCCATATTCCAAATGACTTGAAGAGGAGTGAGGTCCATGATCTCAATCATACCCATCTTCATCAAGGATCGGGCATCAAGTAATGGTTCCCCCACTAATGCCGGAATGTTTGGCTCAAGGGGAATCTCCAATTCAAGAAGCAATTTCTCAATCATTCCTCCAACATAAATAGTTACCTTTGGGTTCTTTTGAAAATCCAAATATCCTTTTACAAACAAAGCGGCCCAATCCGGGACTCCCCTCCCTTCCGGAGTCATGGCCCAAAGACATTTCACACTAGTGGAAGACATTTTTGTGGGCTCGGCTTGTGCAAGATAGTTTGTGTTGATGTGCCGACTCAAGAAACGGAGAACGGGGTGGGGAATGTTGGTTTTCTTAATGTTGTCATTTCGGGCATCCCCCGTGATGGCGGGCCAAAAAGCATTCATCCCAGCTTTGTCAAGAGTAATTGGCTCGGGTAATTTTGTGATGTGGAGAGCTTTACGAACTTGGTCAAGTGTCATGGTGTGGTAATGCTTACTAGCGCAAAAATTTGATCCCCGGAATGCTTTCCCTTCCCAACCTAACTTCTTCTAAGGTGGAGAGGAACTCAAGTATAGTGCTCCTCCGGGTGACACAAGACTCACCGATAGAAGTTTCTAACCCCACCTTTTCTAGTAAAAGTCGAGTCATGGGTAGCATTCCTAACTTGTGAAGAGTATTTTACTCAATAAACTCGGTGACCACAACCGAAGACTTTGACTCAAATAGTATAAAGGTTTTCAAAGCCTTGCTCGACAATCCCTCCCTTCCTAAGTATTCCTTGTCTTGAGAGCTAGAGGCTCTCTTCTTCCCTTTTGAAGAAGAAGCTTCAGAAGCTTTAGTTTTGCCCATTTCCACTCAAAAATGCAGAAAATAACTCAACGTTGAAACAAAAGTTTGGTTGGGGACTTTCTACAAACACCTAGTATGCACTAAATTGAAGGGAGTGCTAACTGGTTATTTGACAAAACAAATTTTGCCCCAAAGTGTTCAACAAGCGCAAGAAGTTACAAATAACAATTGAAATCAAATAAAAACCCAAAATCAAGGGATTAATTTCGGATTTTTAAGACAATGAATTCACAAATGTAAGGGTAAGATGATTATACCTATTTTTTACCTTGAAAACTTGTTGTTTGTTGATGTAAAGACCAAATAAACAACCAAAAAGAGCTTCTTGAACTAATTAAACACCCAAATCTTCACACACTAGTCAATTTCGAATCCAAAGATGTGAATTTCGACCAAATTTGTACCCAACACACGAGTTCCATGCTCAAATGGAAGTAGGAAGAAGCTTTGTTGATGGAAATGTGAATCTTTGAAGCTTAAATCTTTGAATTTGGGTGGACATTTGGAGGTTAATGGTAGATTAGGGTTTGGGTTTAATTTGGGGAAGATGAAGATTGAAGAAATTGGGGATGAATTGGGGAAAATGGGGGTGTGTCGTGGTAATGGGGGGTGAGTAGTGGAAATCCGCACGGTGCGGGTTTGGGGTAGTGAAAAACCGCACCATGCGGTTTCGCTGCTGGAAGTGACCTTCTTTTTTTTCTTCAATTCTTCATACTTAGCCAATTTTTCCCATTTTTCAGTTTCCCTTTGAAGAGTCCATCACCTTGAGTTGGTACTCTACACACTAACACACATTAACCTATTCTAATATGACATTAACATTAATTAACATGCATGCGATTTAAATTAAATATGCAAACAATTAAAAATGCGATGTAATTAGCACAATTAATTATGAAAATAAATGCCGTAATTAACCATGAATTACATAAAATGCTAGGGAATGTAAATATACAAGGGAAAGAAATATTTACAAATGGTTGCCGTTTATTTAACGTCGATGGCTCGACAAAGTTGCATTTCCCAGTCAATCTTCATAAGTAGGGTCAACAAGGTGTAGTGTTTCCACTTCACCTACTTCAACACCCTCATAATAAGGCTTAAGGCGTTGCCCATTCACTTTGAGCACCTTCCCCATATTGAAACACTTGATGGCAATTGATCGATAGGTGTACACTTGAACCACCTCATAAGGTCCCATCCATCTTGACCTCAATTTTCCTGAAAATAAGCGGAACCGACTTTGAAAAGCAAGACTTTTTGCCCCACTTCAAATGTTTTACGAGAAATCATGCGATCATGCCAATCTTGGGTCTTTGCCTTATAGATTGCCGCATTCTCATATGCATCATTACGGATTTATTCTAGCTCTTGGAGTTGGAGCTTTCTATGCAATCCCGCCTCATCGATTTGCAAGTTAAAGGACTTAATGGCCCAATATGCCTTATGTTCGACTTCTACGGGTAAGTGACAAGGCTTCCCACAGATTAGGCGGTAAGGAGACATACCAATAGGTGTTTTTGGTATGCCGTCCTATATGCCCACAACGCATCTTCTAATCTACCACTCCAATCTTTCCTATCGGGGTTGACGGTCTTCTCAAGGATGGCTTTAATCTCCCTATTTGAAACCTTGGCTTGGTCGTTGGCTTGAGGGTGATAAGCCATGGAAACCTTGTGCATAACCCCATATTTCTTAAGCAAAGCACCAATGACTTTGTTGCAAAAGTGTGTGCCCCGGTCACTAATCAATGCTTTAGGAAAGCCAAAGCGGGAGAGAATGTTAGATTTGATAAATTCACTAACAACCTTGGCATTATCGGTTTTGGTGGCCTTGGCATCCACCCATTTGGAGACATAATATACCGCCAAGAGAATGTAGGTGAGGCCATTTGAGGCGGGGAAACGGTCCCATGAAGTCAATACCCCACACATAAAAAATATCACAATAGAGCATGGGATTTTGGGGCATTTCTCCTCTGTTGTAAATGTTGCCAATTTGTTGGCATCTATCACACACTTTCACCAAGGTATGAGCATCCCTAAAGATTGTTGGCCAAAACAAACCACTCTCCAACGCCTTCTTGGCCGTCTTCTTTGCCCCAAAATGACCACCACATGCGTATTCATGACAAAATCGAAGAATGGACAATATTTCGGTATCTGGAACACATCTCCTTACAAGTTGATCGGCACAATGTTTTCACAAGTATGGGTCATCCCACACATAATATTTGGAATCACTCTTGATTTTGTCCCTTTGGTAGCGGGCAAAACCGGGAGGAAACTTGTGCATCACCAAGTAATTCACTATATGAGCATACCATGATTCAATAGTTGTCAAGGCAAATAGTGCTTCATCTGGAAAGGTCTTCTTAATTGGCACTTGTGGAGTCAAAGAGGGCTCTTCTAAAAGAATCCGGCTAAGATGGTCCGCTACAGTGTTAGTGGAACCTTTCTTGTCTTTGATGTCGATATCAAATTCACTTAAAAGCAATACCCATCGCATCAACCGGGGCTTGGATTCTTTGTTGGTGATAAGATGCCTCAATGCCATATGATCGGTGAAGATGATGACCTTGGCCCCAAGGATGTAAGAACGAAATTTTTCTAAGGCAAACACCACCGCAAGGAATTCTTTTTCGGTGGTGGTGTAATTTCTTTGGGCCTCGTTCATCAAAGTTGAAGCATATTGAATGACATGAGGTACCCTTCCCACCTTTTGGCCTAAGACCGCGCCAAGGGCATAATCACTTGCATCCGTCATTATTTCGAAAGGTTCACTTCAATTGGGTGCTTGGATGATAGGGGCTGTGATTAACTTCCCTTTTAGCTCATCAAAAGCTCTATTACAATCTTCACCCATGATGAAATCACAATATTTTTGAAGTAACTTGCATAAAGGGGCTCCACCCCGATCTTGCTAGGGCGGCCCTTTATGAAAACCTCCAACACTGAAATTGATGTGTCTAGTGGGTGTCTCACGATGGAGTTTGAAGGGCAAAAGATCATGTATAACATTTACGAAGCAATGAAGTACCCAAGTGAAACCCCCTGTCTATGTTTTTTAGAGATTTTTGAGCCAATTGTCCAAACCATGTATGAACTATGCCAGTATGATCCCTTAGATGTTGTTTTGACTAACAGGATGGTAGGGGAAGATATGGGGTTTGCTTTGTCTTGCTCTTTGCATGAAACCATCAAAGAATTGGAGGAGACACCATCAATGGAGGATTTGGAAGAAATCGAAGCAAAACTAAGGACAGAGAGAAAACCGCACGGTGCGGATTTCCCCCTGGAATCCGCACGGTGCGGGTTTAGCCCTGTCCAAGGAACTTGCTTTGTTTCTTCCAAACTGTTAGAAGAACTACTAAAGGAGAGGCCCATTCCTTCTATCACCAAGGCCCCTATGGGGGAAATGAAGCCCTTGCCTAGCCACTTGAAGTATGCATTTTTAGGAGACAAAGAAACTTTCCAATCATTATCTCAAACAAGCTTTCAAGTGAGCAAGAAGAGGCCCTTATTCAAGTTCTTAAGCAACACAAATAAGCAATAGGGTGGACAATGGCCGGCATCAAAGGCATTAGTCCTACCCTATGTATGCGCCAGATTCTTTTGGAGGATGACGCTCAACCTATTCGCCAACCGCAAAGACGTTTGAACCCTATGATGATGGAAGTCATCAAGAAGGAAGTACTTAAACTCCTTTATGTAGGTATGATTTAACCCATCTCGGATAGACAATGGGTTAGTCCAACCCAAGTTGTCCCAAAGAAATTCGGGCTTACGGTAGTCGAAAATCAWGAAGGTGTTTTGGTTCCCACCCGAGTTCAAAACGRGTGGAGAGTGTGCATCGACTACCRTAGACTCAATACCGTGACCCRAAAASATCACTTYCCGCTACCCTTCATRGATCAAATGTTGGARARGTTAGCGGGAAAGTCCTACTATTGTTTTTTGGATGGTTACTCGGGHTATTTYCAAATCCCAATTGCACCCGAGGACCAAACAAAAACCACTTTCACATGCCYCTTTGGAACGTTTGCTTATAGAAAGATGCCTTTCAGCCTTTGTAATCCACCGGGAACGTTCCAAAGGTGTATAATGAGTATCTTTTCCGGCTAGGATAAAAACCCAAAAGGGCATCCTAGGCAAAAAAAATGGGAAAATAGCCGAGGTCGGAGTGAAAACCCGAAAGGGCACTTCGGGCAAAATGAAAAAAAAGAGTGCGAGCCACGAGAGCAGAGGTGAGGAAAAGAGCTAAACCGAAAACCCGAAAGGACGGTTTAGGCAAAATGAGAGAATTATGAAAAAATTTGAATTGTTTGCCAACTCTTTGAAGCCTTGAAATTATATCACATACATGAATACATCCATTTGGAGGTGGTGACATAAGTGGTGGAGCTCTAGAAAGTCGGAAGGGTAGGATAGAAGTGTACCAAGACTAGATGGGGGATTTGGAGGCATATTTCATAACTAGTGCTTGGTACACTTGGAGTTGGGTTGTTGAGTCATTATGGTTGTTACTTGACTTGTTAGGATTGTGTGAAGGATTTGAGGACTTTTGTGGTTTCCTAGTTGTTGAGTTGAATTTGGAGGTCGGTAACCTTGTTTTACAAACGAATGGAGTGATAAGGGGGAGAAATAAGTAGGGTTGTGTTGAGAAAGAAGGTGAAATCGGTGGAATTAGGAACATTTTAGTAGAGAGAAGATATAAGGAGGGCGCGTGAGTGAAGAGTGCTTATCATGGAGGTTTTGGGTCACTTACTTTTGAGGATGTTTTGACGAGAAGTGACCATATGCTTACTTGAGGGCGATATAAGAAGGGAGTGTGTGAGAAAAAGAGGGATATTAGGTTGAGCTCACCCACATTTCTCTAAGGCCTAGCGGTGTTGAAGTACATTAGTTTGCTCGGGACGAGCAAAGGGCTAAGTGTGGGGTGTTTGTTGAGCTCTCAATTCTACTCTTAATTCGGGCATTTTGTGCTCCCAAGCCAACATTTGGAAGCGGTTTTGGTGTGATTTATGCCACTTTTGCCAATT
>VHZZ01003972.1:6351-18620 GCA_009801015.1 Silene noctiflora
TTGCCTTTCGTTTATGACTAGTTTCATATAATATAATTTCGTTATAATCCTAAAATAATAATTTCTTGATGATATATACGGATATATCCTACAATAAAGACATTAGTAATAATGCAATTATCGCATAAAACCGAGCTAAAATGAGGGATAAACTCATATAAATATTGGACTCATCAGCATGCTTGATCTAGCTTTGGTCCTTTCACAAGATTAGGAAGGTTAAATTCAACTTTATCGCCCTCTATTCTAAAGGTAAGTCATCCATCTCTCACGTCAATCAACACTTCTCCGGTAGCCAAGAATGGTCTACCGTGGATGATGTTGGTGTGGCTATCCTCGGGAATATCTAAGAAAACAAAGTCGGTGGGAATTAAATATTTTCCAACCTTGACGGCTACATCCTCAAGTACCCCTAAGGGGAGTTTGATAGACCTATCCTCCAATTGGAGAGTCATTTTTGTCGGAACCAAATCACAAATACCAACTTTATTAGCAACTTTCAATGGAAGCACACTTACACTTGCCCCTAAATCGCATAGAGCTCTAGATATTGGAACACCGCCAACTACACAAGGTATAGAGAAGGTCACCAAGCTTATGTCGCATTTCGTTTAGAAGTAGAACACTACACTCTTCTTCCATGACCATCATATTTTGGTCACCCAAGGTCCTCTTCTTGGTCAAGATATTTTCTAAAACTTGGTGTAGGTTGGCATGTTCAATATTACCTCCGTAAAGGGTAGAGTCACTTCAAGTTTTTCCAACATTTTACAAAATTTTGTGTACTTGAAGTTTTATCTAGACTTTAAAGCTCTAGTGGGATAGGGAATGTTGTTGACAAGTTAAGAGTTAGATGATACCTTGGGAGAATTTGGCATGTTTGTTACCTTAGTGAAGGGATGTAAAAGCACTTCCTCAGTAACCTCTTCACCCACCTCCTCTTCATAGGGGAGGTATTCAACCAAGCCATCAACATCCGTGTCCACATGAGTTCCCCCACATGAAGATGCTTCACCCGTTATCTTCCCTTTCTTGATCTCACGCATCCTTGCTGATGGTGTCATTGGAGGGCTTTATTTACCATCATTCATTCTACCCTGCTTTCTCTTGGGATCTACTTCAACTTCACGMTCCTTATAAGGGTCCTCAAGCTCCACTCCACTCCTCAAAACTACCGCATGGGCTTAATTGTTTGTCGGGGCATCTTTTGAGCTTTGGCCTTAGGCAAGCAAACCACCCGGCGGTCTTTGAGGGTTGGCTAAAGCTTGGGCCACCATTCGAGCTTCCATTTCTCTCATCTCACGTTGATTAGCATTCTTCAAGTTGATCATTTCTTGGTTGTGGGTTGTTTGCATATTCTTTACTACTTTCAACAATTCACTAATTTGAGAGTCATTTGTTGGCTCTTGGAATGGTTGGTTAGCTAAAGGTAGAGGAAACCCATAGTCAAAATGGATGTTGAGGCCTTAGTTGTTGTTATTGTTGTTACCCCCATAATAATTTCCTCTAGGCCCTTGGTAACCTTTAAAATTTGAATTGTAGCCTTGGTAACCTTTAAAATTTGAATTGTAGCCTTGTTCTTGGAACCCATGACCAAACCTTTGATTAGCTTGATTTTCTTAGTTCCCTTGGTAAAACCCATGGTTGCCTTGGTTACCCCCATAATATTGGAACCCTTGAGGTTGGTTTCCAAAGTTTTGGTTTTGGTTATTTGACCATTGGTTTTGGTTTCCGAAGTTGGTTCTTTGATTATGACCTCCACCTCTTGGTTGAGAAAATCCAGGTGGGTTGGTGTTTGTTTGAATTTGTTGAGGGTTTTGCATATTTGTGCTCTTATAGCTCAAGAGTGGGCTATTTCTCATACTCGGATGATAGAAATTTGAGTTGGGGTTGTAGTTGTTTTGGTTGTTGAAAGGTGGCCTTGGAGGCCTCATGTTGTTGTTGTAACTTTGGAAGGCCTGCACATCTTGGACATTCTCATCATGCCCCATTTTTGTAAGAATTGTTAGCACACACATCAAAGGTATGGCCTACTCCCCAACATATCTCACAAGATGGATTAGGAGTCATCTCTTCCATGGGTGGAACATGAGAGGTGCTAGCTTGACTTACTTGATTCAGTTGCATTTGTTCAAGCTTCTTTGTGAGAAGATCGATCTTTGCATTGGTTTTGGCATTTGATCTAGACTGAGTCTTTTGAGGGTAGCAGTTATTCCTCCTCAACATGTTGCCTCTTGAACCGTAATTATTTTGAGTGATGTACCAAGTCGGAATCCCATGATGTGGAAAACGGGCAAGGAGGTATTGAAACCTATCCCAAGCTTCCCCTAGAGACTTTCCATCTTCTTGTTCAAATGTGGTTATTTTATTCCAGAGCATAGCAGTCTTGGAAGATGGGTAGTATTTAGCTAGAAAAGCTTTGGCTAGAGCATCCCATGAGGTGAAAGTGTTTGGTGCATGAACATCAACCAACTATCCGTTTTATCCCTTAAAGAGAACGAAAATAACATCAATCTTAGGGTGTCTTCCGGGACTCCATTACGCTTCATCATTGCAACTTTCTCTTAAACTTCCTAAGGTGGGCATGAGCATCCTCATCAATGTTTCCACTAAAGCTATCCCTCTTTAAAAGACCGACTTGAGCGGGGTGTATCTCAAAGTCGTTAGGAGCCAAGGCCCCGAAGTTAATTGGAGCGGAAGTGTCATCATGGATTGGACGGGTTGTGATATCGTAAAGCCGCCATTTGTGGAGGTTGAATGGGTGTATTTGGTGGTGTTTTGGGAGGTGTGTTTGGAAGTTCAAATTGTAGAAGGGGTTTTCTTCTTGTGAATCAATTGTGATGGTTGTTTGCTGTTGAATAGTTGTTTTAAGGTGCTTTTGGGTGGTTGAGGTTGTTTGGTTTGTGGTTGTTTGGGAGGTAACCCGAACTCTTGCTAAGGTCCTTGTCCGTAAGGCTATAAAAAGCCTTTCCGGGTCGGAGTTGAAAAGCGAGGGATTATTGTTCCTCCTAGGCATACAACTTGACAAACAATGAGACTCCTAGGGCTTTGGGGGGACTAGGGATTAACAAAAACACAAACACTCTTCAAGAAACAAGCAACTACTCAATTAAACAAACAAAAAGAACTAGACTAAAGCTAATATTCAAACTAGATAAGTACAATATATTGTCATCCCCGGCAACGGCGCCATTTTGATGTTGGGATTTATCGTCATTTCCAGTTCAAAAACTATTTATAAAAACCCAACTATAGTAGTATAACCAGGGTCGAATCCACAAGGATGGCGGGATTTGTATATAGCTCGTTCAAACGCTAGTTTAGTCGGACAATAAAAGAAGGTGATTAAATATTGACTAAAAAGTAAACAAATGATAGTAATGATATTAAAGTACGTGAATATGATAACATGGTTTTGTAAATAATTGATCAAAGGGTAAGGTCTTCAGGTTCACCCAAGTAAGGTGGACTAGAATATAGGATTAACAAGTTATGGGTAATTTAATGGTTTAGGTTTAAGCCATAATTTCATAGGTCGCCTAAAGTCCTTAACACAGTCTTCACTTTGGTCCAAACTCAACATGCATAGGCTATCTAGCATCTCTTAACGTTGTCATGTAAGAGTATACTAAGCATAAATCAACAAAAGGCTTGAACTTTCATGCAAATATTTCATCAAACACTTCATATGCATATACATGTAAACCAAACATTTACCCAAAACCCATATGTTAACTACCCATATTCATTATCCAAAATTTACTCAAGATCCCCCTAAACCCTACAAGAGACTACTCACTCATGCTTGAAAGAGAAATGTAAATAATCGAATAAACACAAGCAAACAAAGTAATAAACATTGTACTAATTGAACCAACAATTGTAAAGGAAATATAAATGTATACAATTAAGAATTAAACTAAAAAGAGTAGAAATTATAACAATAACAAGGGAAAGATTGAACCTTGAATTAATAATGGACAAATTTCTTCAGAATCTTCTCTTACAAACCCAATATCCAAATGTAAATTATTCAACTATTACTTGATCTAAACTAATTTGTAGGCTAATTAACACTTAATTAAGGAAAGATTAAAGTTTGCATAAGGAAATATTGAATGCTTAAACTAGGGTTATGAAATCAAGGGTAATGTGTCTAAATGAGAGTAACAACTGAGTATATATAGTATCCCATTGTGTTAGGTCCAAGTAAGGAATAAGGCCAATTTCTCGTATAGGAGGGCTCCCAGCCGGGCCACCGCCGAATAATTGTCAAATTGAGCTGAATTCTTGTTAATGTTGTTCCCTGTCGGTGAGCCGGCTGCCGGCCAACCGGGAGAGAACCACTCTTCTTTCTTCTTTTATTCCTTTTCTCCTCTTGATTGTTGCTTTATGCCGGGGCACCGGCTGCTAGGACCTCTACCGGAACCGAGCAATTGTTCTTTTAATTCCCAAAAACCTCGTGAAAATGGCTAATTAATGGGGATGGTTTCCCAGCCGGCTAGCCAGCTGAGAGCCTTTCTCAGTCTTTCCTCTTCCTCTCTTCTCTTCTAAGCATCGAATCCTTTTCACTTTCTCTCATTTCTTCGTTTCTGTCTCAAATCCTACATAATGAGATGCATTTTATAGTATGAGAAATCGGGATGCAAAATGCAAATAAAGATACGTAAACTGTTTAAAAATGGATCAAAATGAAAAGAAAAGAAGAGATAATTATGGCTAAATAAACATGTATCAGTGGTAAACCCGTAATTTCCTCCGGAAACACATCCTCAAATTCATCCATAATAGGAATATCCGAAGCCTTAGGCTCCTTTACCCTAGTATCCTTAACATGGCATAAAATCATAGGACATCCTCTCCTTAAGCATGACTTCAAAGTTTTTACTGCTTTAAACTTGACTCTTGGTTTAACTACAAAACCCTTATACGTCACCCTTACCCCTTTTGGTCCTCTGAATGAAACTTTCTTCTTATAGCAATCTATGCTAGCCTTGTGCTTACCTAACCAATTTATCCCTAATACCACTTCAAATCATTCTAACGAAAATTCAATCAAATTACGGGGAAACATGCCTCTCCCACAACCATAGGTACATCTCTAAACAATTTACGACAAATAATGGTCTCGCCCGAAGATAACACAGCCTTATCCTCAATACCCTCAAAGTCCCCTTGATTCTAAAGTCGATGCAAAAATTTTAGATACAAAAGAATGGGTACCCCCGAATCGAATAACACAAACGTGGGTTTATAATTGATTAGAAAAATTCCGGAAACCACCTGAGCATCTCCCTTCGCATCCTTTTTTTCCATAGCAAACAACTTGCCACTACTATTAGCCCTCATTGCACCAAAGTAGTCAAAATCATTGGTCTTACCTTCGAAGCTTGCCTTCCACTCACTTCTTGCCTTTGAAAATTAATCCTTCCTCCACCTCGATCAAAGCCACCTCTATAAGAGTTTGGGTTCCTTAACACACTCCAAGAATCGGAAGAAGGTTTGGTAGTTGCTTATTAATATGGAGCTTGCTAAGATCCTTTTTGTCCATAACTATCGGAACCACGATATGAGCCACTGTCACCGAAAGTACATTCGTATCTCTTGTGTCCCATTCTCCCAAGTTTATGGCATATCACCCCTCGGTTAACACTCATGGTTCTACCTTTTCCTTCACCACTCTTTTATCCACCTCCATAATGCTAGCAAACCTCCCGAATAAGACTTGAATTGTTGATAATTCGGCCTTCTTTGACTCCCTCCACCATTTTGTCATTTCATCTTTATCTTTTCTCCAACCACATGCCCCAGAAAGGCAACCTTCTCTAACCAGAACTCACACTTACTCAATTTGGCATATATTTGATTGTCCCTCAACGTTTGCAGTACAATTATCAGATGCTCCTTATACTCTTCTCTATTCCTAGAATACACCAGGATGTCCTCGATAAACACCACCACGAATCAGTCCAAATAGGGGCTAAATACCCGACTCAATTAGGTCCATAAACACTGTCGGTGCAATAATTAACCCAGATGGCATGACAACGAATTCGTAGTGCCCGTATCTTGTCCTGGATGCAGTCTTTGGAATACCTTCAGCTTTTATTCTCAGCTGATGGTACCCTGGTCTCAAGTCTATTTTAGAAAATACACTAGCTCCACTGATTTAGTCGAACAAATCATCTATGCGCAGCAAGGGATATCTGTTTATTCATCTCTCTATAGTCGATGCAAAGTCTCAGGCTCCCATCTTTCTTCTTAACGAATAGTACTGGTGCACCCCAAGGTGACACACTCGGTCTGATGTATCCCTTTTCTAACAAATCCTCTAACTACTTCTTTAATTCTTCTAATTCTTTAGGTCCCATTCGGTAAGGGGCCTTAGAAATTGGTCCCCTACCAGGTTTCAACTCTACATTAAAATCAAGATCTCTATTGGGTGACAAACCTGGAATCTCCTCAGGAAACACATCTGTAAACTCAATCACCATAACTATATCGGAAGCGCACGATCCCTCAATTCGTGTGTCCCATACGTGGCATAGAATCATCAGGAAACCCTTCCTCAAACAAGATTTCAAGGTAATTGCTGAGATAAGCTTTACTTTGGACTTTACCAAGAAACCCTAATAAGATACTCTGACACCCTTGGGTCCTCTTACAGACACTTTCTTCTGGTAACAGTCAATATGAGCCCTATACTTACCCAGCCAATTTATCCCAAGTATGATTTCAAATCCCTCTAAAGGAAAATCTATAAGGTCAACAGAAAACATAACCTCCCCAACTCAGATTGGAACTTCTTTGTAAATTTTATGACACTTAACTGGCTCCGCATATGGCATTATTACATCATCCCCGATCACCTCATATTCAGTCAGCTCCAGGGTCCTAGCATGCTCACTAGATATAAAATAATGGGTCGCTCCCAAGTCAAATAAAACAAAAGATGGTATAAAGTTTACTAGAAATGCACCAGTAACTACATGGGCATCACCTTCAGCATCTTCCTTTCCCATCATGAAAAGATTCCCACACGGTTTACCATTGTTCTAAACAGTACTCGCTCAAGCAGTTGACTTAGCATAGCTAGCCTGATTTCCACCATTTTTCGGCTTCTGGTACGATTCTCCACTGTAATTTTGGTTATAGTTGTAACGGTTATGGCTAATGTTGTTACTTTAACCCCTCTAATTATTGTTCTGGCCCGAGAACCTGTTACTCCCATAGCTCGGTGCTGGCGTACGATAACCACTCTCAAATCCACCTCCATTCCTATTCTGCGGCGTACTTATACATTCAAAAGCTCGATGGGCCATATTTTGTCAGTTGTAGCACCTCCACGACGGGGTCGCTCCTGGACTCGGGTTGTAACACCCTCATTTATCTAAGAGCCTTTGGCAAGACATTCCCAAAAAAACTAAGGCTTTTACCATCTCGGTCATCCGAGGCAGTGAATAACAAAGGTAACAAACCAAGGTACTTTAATTAAAATATAAACGATTAAACTGTTTATTACAACTTAGAAGGAACTGAATAAATGTAAATTATAACTCAGCAGCGAAAATAAATAAAGACTAAATATAAAGTAACTACTGTCCGCAAACTAAGTGATGCTAGACTCTACTGGTCCGAATGCGTCATGTCCAAGCTCCTAATCCAGCTGACTCAAAACCTGCTATTTTAATATGCTCCCCATTTAACCGAAAATATTAAATGGTCCATAAGAGGACGTCATCAATTAAAGAAGGCATCAATTTTATTTGACAAGGCAACACAAAACAAGTCAACCAAAGGTTGAGTAGAATAATTATGCAGCAGTAATATGGTTAAGTCAATAATAATCTGATATGCAATGCAATATGAATTCCAGTCCTCCTAGTCACCCATTCATCCCGCAAATCCCTAGCCCGGGGAAAACAATGCAATCATCCCAGACACGAGGCTGGGAAAACCAATGTAAATGTCATGCCAATGATAACTAATGTAAGATAACCAATAACTCAATCCTGCATTAACCAATTCTAGCAACCAAAAAACCAATGCCAATAACAAACCTCCACCAAATGATTAAAAATAATAATCACACACACACCTTTACAATAAGGAATAATAAAAGCACTGATCAGTAGCAATAAAACGAGTTGAGTAGTTATCCTACCTAAAACGTTCGCAATCCAACAAGCAAAACGAACCCGAACAGCGCCCTTTAATAAAGTCCAATCATACAAATTATATATATCTTAAATCCAATTCTATTTACAACTAATATTATTAGTCATACTCGTACTCTAAAGATCTTCTCGAATGGTTAAATCTTGCTAACAAATAATTTATTGTGCCTTTGTTAAAAATATGTATTACTGTTACTAAATACTAGCTACTAGTTGTATTATGCCCAAACTAAGCTCCCATCAAATACCACACTGCCAAATACGGAGTGTTAACCAATTATGTCAATGTTATTCACCATTGATGACCAATAACCAAAAAGCTGACTTCTGCATTAAAAATCCTCAATGAAACGAGTAACTCATCAATTACCAAAATCCCATGCAAACTCGACGTCACATTACGCCCAAGCTCACCACTCACAACAGCCAGATGCTACCCACGACCAACACACAACCACACGACAGCCACCACTCACATCTTTTGCATAGCCTATGCCGAACGCCCCTGCCAAAAACAGAGTACTATGGCGTTGCCGTCGTCGCGGCAACGAACCGGTCTAGATACACTACTACTATGCAACCCGACACCCATTTAACCTACCTAATAAGTTTCGTAAAACGACTTGTCTGACACATGACATACGGTCTCAACGAAGTTTTGCCGAAACCGTAACAAGACAGAGCAGCACGGCTTGCACTAGGCTGCCCAAATTCGAACTCCGGCTCTGCCTCAAGACGCCCGTGGCACAAACTTCGATTTCAGGCTTCTTTTACTTGTTTTGATGACCAACGAGATAACTAGCTAATTAAATTTCGAGTTAAAACGATGTAAGATTTATTACTACACAAAAGCCAATATATTCTTACCTTAAATAAACAGACGAGGGTGACGACGACGGAATTACAATGATGAAGATGCTAAAGTTGTTTTGGTAAAACTTTACCGAGTAGAGTATTTTATCTTGTGAGTCAAAGTGATCGATTCGTAGCCAACGAGCTTGTTTAATGCAATTTAAATGAGCGACTAATAATGCAGAAAAGAAAACTGACACGGAGAATTTTGGTGACGCGGAAAAACCCGTTGTGGGAAACAACCGCGGGGGGAGACGGAATCCCACCAAATATTCACTATAATCACGTTTTTRGAGCAAGTAAGTACAATGTAATTGAATGAAAATAATGTGTTTCTTCTTTCAATATGATCGCGTATATCCTCTGTGATATGCTCTGATCCTCCTTTTTATAGCCTCTTCAATCAGGGTTCTTGTTGTAGGCTCCTTGAGATTTTCTTGCTGCCTTTCAGGAACTGCTCCCTGAAAAGTAGGGGTCTGTTGGGCTGACTATTTTAGTTTATATTCTCTTCACTGCGTTTGTTGGCAGGTGTGCTTATTGCTTTTGGTCATGTGGCCCTGCTTCTGCCACGTCATGGATCCTTCCCTTCCCTAATCCTCCAATGTCTGCTTGACACGTAGCTGGGGTGGAAAAATGCATAAATTTTCCCAAACAATTGCCCCCAAATTCTCGTTTAAGTCTTAGCTAAGCGGGAATTTCTGTCCACTGAGCCGCCAAAAAACTGCTGATTTGACAACTCCCTCCCTCGTGCTTCCCCCTCTTCTTTTCTAACCGTCCCACTCCCCCAACCAGTCATTAAAATCCCACTTCCCCCTCATAACTCCCCTCAGTAAATTTTAATTTCACCGTCCCCCTCCCTCTCTCTAACCGCCCTACTTCCTCTTCCTTAAACTCTCCGCTCAAAATACAGGTACCCTTTCTTTCTTTGTGTTGCTTAAGTTTTCTTGCTTCTGTCATGACCCAAGATAACCTTCAATCTCCATCTGCTAATCTTTTTCCTTCTGTCGGCATTCTTTCATCCACCCATTCCTGCGACTCCACCTTTGAGGGTAGCGACCTTGCCCTGATTAGGGAGTGGTTTAGCTTCTCGGAGGATGTTGTGATACGCATACCCCGCTCCAGCGAGAGGGCCGATTTTAAGAGGTCGGGGTGGACTAGCTTCTACCTATATCCCTTCTTTTTAGGCCTACGCCTTCCATTTCCTAAGTTGATCCAAGATTTCTACACCTAAACAAGTTAGCCGTGTGTCAAGTGGTTCCGTATGCCTGGCGCACCCTGCTCCCTCTGGCTGCTATGAATGAAGCCTATGGCAACGGGATTGATCTGGGTGACCTAGGTCACTTGTTCACGGTTAGGTCTCTGGGCCATGGCCAAGTGAACCTTCGGGTGCGAGAAAATGACGAACATTGCATAGTCTTTCCTCCAAAACCGAGTGATTCTGATTGGTTTCGTCGCTTTATTTTTTGTGGAAATTAGATCCTTGCCTCCTCCAGTTGACTATTTGTACTCGGACTGGCGGCCTACCTCAGATATCCAGTATACTTGCTCTGGCTTCTTCTTTGTTTTCTTACGTTTCTTATTTATTCTTTTGTGCAGACTTGAATCGCCTTATCCCGTCATCTGACGAGGTTGCTTCTCTAACCAAGTTTTTTGGACTTGCTCCTGAACTGAGATCTTTCAATCGTCTTCTTGTTCTTGCTGGTGAGGAGGAGGAGACTATGTCGTCTGGTATGGCTCTTCTTTTCTCTTGAATTTTACTCCTGCTGTTCTGGACGCCCTAGTTTCTGGTTCTTGAAATCGTGTTTCCCTTCTGGATGCAGAATCTTCTAGACCCAAAGTTGTAACACCCCTAACATTTATACAGATCATAAGAGCTTGAAGTATATCTTCACTCAGAGAGATCTTAACTTGAGGCAGAGACGTTGGTTGGAGCTGCTTAATGACAATAAGATTGAGCTGCAGTATCATGAGGGTAAGGCGGATGTGGTTGCCGATGCATTGAGTCGTAAGGTGTGTCCTGCTATGAGGTCAGTGTTGGTGTTACCTGACGACTTGAGTCGAGAGTTCCAGAAGATGARCCTTGAAGTAGTCCTCCCTGGTACTTTAGATTTGAGTGCTATGGTTGCTGAACCCGAGATTCTTCATGAGATCCGAGTTAAGCAAAGAAAGGATGAATTCTTGGAAGGAGTTCGAGTCGCTGTAAGCGAAGGTCGCGCAAAAGGCTTCGACGTTGGACCTGATGATGGTCTGCGATTCCAAGGTCGTTGGTGTGTGCCTAGTTGTGAGGTTTTAAAGGGTAAGATTCTCAAGGAGGCTCATAGTACTCCTTATTCGGTTCATCCTGGTGGTGATAAGATGTACAAGGATCTGAAGCTACGGTTTTGGTGGCCGAATATGAAGAAAAAGATCGCCGAGTTTGTGAGCCGTTGCCTAGTTTGTCAGAAGGTTAAGTTTGAACATCAGAGGCCTGGTGGTCTATTGCAACCGTTGGAGATTCCCAYTTGGAAATGGGATTCGATTTCGATGGATTTTGTCATGGGTTTGCCGAGATCGCCAAGAGGAATGAATGCCATTTGGGTCGTAGTCGATCGTTTGACTAAAGTCGCGCATTTCATTCCGATGAAGGAGACTTGGAGTCTCGAGGAGCTAGCGAATTCTTATCAGCGTAAGATCATTCGTCTTCATGGAGTTCCTAAGGATATCATCTCTGATCGTGATCCGAGCTTCTGTTCTCAGTTTTGGAAGAAGTTGCAGTTAGCTTTGGGCAGTGAGCTTAAGATGAGTATAACTTTCCATGCTGTAACTGATGGTCAGACTGAGCGTACCATTCAGACGCTTGAGAACATGTTGCGAGCTTGTGCGTTGGAGTTTCAGCTTAGTTGGGAGAAGAGTTTGCCGTTTGTGGAGTTCTCCTACAACAACAGTTACCAAGCTAGTATTCAAATGGCCCCGTTTGAGGCACTTTATGGAAGGAAGTGTCGTAGTCCTTTGTGTTGGGACGATTCTAGTGAGGCTATCATTCTTGGTCCGGATTTGGTTCAGGAATCGATTTAATAGGTAAGGTTGATTCGTTAGAAGCTTAAGGCAGCTCAGGATCGACAGAAGATGTATGCAGATTTGCGGCGTATGCCGATTGAGTTCGAGGTTGGTGATAAGGTTTTCCTTAAGGTTTCGCCAATTAAAGGTGTCAAGAGGTTTGGGATTAAGGGCAAGCTTAGCCCTAAGTACATTGGTCCTTAC
>VHZZ01003973.1:8344-18524 GCA_009801015.1 Silene noctiflora
AGTCCATTTGCTTCTACACTTAGCTCATTTCTAGACTTGGACTATTTTGTAATCTTTTTAGCTCAAATAAGCTAGATTCCTACATAACAAACTCAAACATATATTTGCACTAGAAATACAATATTAGCTCTAAAAACACTTAAGCAAGTGCAAATTATTATGTAAAACAAAGCTAATAGAGGGGGTAAAATCACATATAAATATCACTTATCATTGCGTTTTGAGGCAGGTTTAACAATCGAGTTTTTGGGTGAGTGCGGCCTAACAAGAGCCTATTTGATCAATAGGACACCTACACCTTTGCTTGATGGTAAGACGCCATGAGGTACTATATGGAAGGGCGCCTGAGTTGAGTAATTTGAGGGTGTTTGGGGCGTTATGTTATGCACACAACAAGAGTAAACCCAAGGATAAATTAGGAGAGCGAGGGCGTCGATGTATCTTCATAGGATATCCTTACCGGAAGAAAGGATGAAGAGTATATGAACTAAGGACGAAAGAAGCTTTTACTTCCTGTGATGTTGTGTTTCACGAACACGTTTTTTCATTTATAGATAGGCAAGGGAATGATAGTTCACAATTAGTAGTGAAAGATGGGCATTCGCAGAAGTATGTGTGGCAGGATGAACAACATGTCGATGGAATAACAGAGACGGACGTGATGCAACTGGCAGGAAGTGAGGAAAGGATGAGCAAAGAGAGTCCTTAGTTGTCCGGGAGGAAGGAGAAGGAGAGGCAGCAACATTAAGGGCTGAAACTGACACCGATCAGGTTGTCTTAAGAAGAGGCGCAAGAGAGAAAGTTAAACCAGCATGGACAAACGATTACATATATGGCTCGGCTAATGTAATAAACACTACCTAAGCGCATTCGACCCAATCGGAATCTTCAAGGAAAGGTACGCGGTATTCATTATCTAATAACATTACTTGTCAAAAAAATTCCGTTGTGCAGAGGAATTTTATTGCAAACATTATGGTCGATAAGGAACTTTGGAATTTTCACGAGGCATCAGGTGATGAAAGATGGAAGGACGTGATNTTTTTTTTGTAAAATTAATAGAAAAAGGACTAAAATAACCTTGGATGTACAATAGTAGTGTACATCCGGTTGTATAGTCCTTGAACTGATTCTTACATATTCTGCCTTGTTTTCCATCTATTTATTTAATTTATTTTACAATTAAGATGGTAGATGGATATATCTATTTGATTCTAAGTAAATCGAGCGTCGTCTAAGTATGCAAGAAGCGTCGAAGGTAAGGAAAACGAAGTAAATCAAGAGCAAAGAACATATGATTTGTCTTAGTGGTGGAGTTTGGGGCTTAACAACGGCTCTCACCCAACCAACGGATAAAATTTTCGTAGTTTTTAGTTAAATTTTTTGTAATATATTTTCAAGTGTCTTTTATATAACTATTTATCCGCTCTCTTTAATATTTTCTCACCCTAAATATAAATCTTGACTTTGTCACTAAATTAACAGGTGTGATGAGCCCTAAACGCAACAGACGAAACGATGCGTTCTGAAAATGCGAGAAATGTAACGACCATATCACGTACTTGTAACAGTATCATGGCACGTACTTAATACGTGTCGCCATGCACGACACGTGTTACTCTTTCCCCAACCTTCCAATGTCTATAAATAGAAACCATGCAAGCTAGCAACTAAGTAATTAATCTCACTATTATCCAAAATCTTACTAATATACATCAAAAGCACTACATACATTCATATACATCATCATCTCTAAGATTATAAGTTGGGAGATATGGCTTCTCATGGACAGAGTTACCGTGCTGGCGAAGCTACGGGCCGAGCCGAGGTAATACTTAGGAGGAAATATATCCATACCAAACTACCCAGTTGAGTTGAGTTGAGTTTTCACGGTCTATACTTTGACCACGTTTTTTTCGTTTATATATTACTCCTTCCGTTCCGGTTATTTATTGTTCTATTCCAATTTTGGTGTCCGAGTTAATTCTTGTCCTTTCTATTTTGGGATTTTGGGATTGCATTTGAAAAGGAATTTGATCAATTACACTTTTAACTTGTTCTACTTGTCATTTTATAATTGACACCTCCTCTTTCCATGGTCTTTGTCCAAAATCAAAGGATCTTTCCATGGTCTTTGTCCAAAATCAAAGGACATCAATGGCCGGGAGAGAGGGAGTACTTTTATGTTTTGAAATTATAATTTTTTGAAACCTCTTTTATTAGACACGTAAATAGGTCAATTTTATATATAGAATTTTTAAATTAAATTTGACTGTAGTATAATCAAGGTCAATATTTAACAAGTTTGACTTTAAACGGCGTGGGTAGTATTAACATGTGATACCAAATCCACAGGAGAAAACAGAGCAAGTGATGGGGAGGACAAGGGCAGCGACAGGAGCCATGAAAGACAAAACAGCCGACGCAGCCCAAGCAGCAAAAGACAAGACATCAAGCATGGCCCAAACCACCAAGGACAAGGCCCAAGAAACCAAGGACCAAAGTGGGAGCTACCTCTCCGAAAAAGCCCAAGCCGCCAAGGACAAAGCCTCAGGAGCGGCACAAGCCACCAAGGAAAAGGCATCAGAGATGGCGGAGTCTGCTAAGGAGACGGCCGAGGCTGGTAGGGACAAGACTGGTGGGTTACTTGAAAGGACTGGTGAACAGGTCAAGAGCATGGCTCAAGGCGCTGCTGATGCTGTTAAGCATACTTTTGGGATGGCTGATGAGGATGAAGACCTCACCCCCCACGATGACGATGTCACAGGACGCGGGCGTACCACCACCACTACTACTACCCATGACGATGTCACAGGACGCGGGCATACCACTACTACTACCCCTAATACTAGAGCTCAGTTTGGGTTGTGAGTTTGTTGGGAGTTTTGGTTAATGTAGTTTGAGGGTAATGTTTGTTTTGTTTTGTTCTGTTTTTATTTTGTTGTTGGGAGTATCTGTATGTTTGGGATTATATGCATGAAGCCTTTTAAGTTATGGCATGTGTTTATGGATTTATAAGCTTTGTTCTTGTCTTGTTATTATGATATACTCTTCATTCCCTGCTTAACGCTTTCTTCTTCTTTTGCCTTCGAAAAACAAGCTCCAAGTCTGCGTTTGGAGACGCAGATGGAAAGAACATGTGATTACGGAAAATAGACTCAAATGACCCCAATTGGATATGAGACTCAAATGACGCCAGTGGGATGAAGTAAATAGGAAGAACATGTAATTACGGAAAAGGGAAGAACCCGAACACGAACATGAAGAAGACTCAAATGACGCAAATGAGAAGAACACGTAATTACGGAAAGAGACTAAAATGGGATGAACATGTAATTATTTTTTTTTTCTTAACTTGGAGCGCATCGCTGAGCATAGTGTCTCAGCTAAATTCCACCAAAATACATCTAAATATACACGCGTTATAAACAACAGTTTAAGATGCTGATAAACTTCATCTGCAACAAGAAGGTTAATTAGTTATACAGCAATTAACATGCTAGTTAGCTGTTAATTAATCTTCATCCTCCACTCGAGCATTAGACCTAGATGTATACTCGGCAACAAGTTTGGCGAACCCAGAAGAGTGATCTTCAAGTAATTTCAAGGGAGAGTCGCATTCCTCGACAAACCCTTGACTAAGAAGCACCACCGTATGACTGTCAATAACTGATGTTATCCTATGCGCGATAATAATCACAGTCGAATCACAGAAGTGTTCCCTTAACGTCTGCTGGATTAAGTTATCAGTGGCTGTGTCGACCGATGCTGTGGCTTCGTCTAGAACCAGCACTTTGCTTTTCTTGAGAAGTACTCGTCCGAGACATACTAGTTGTCTTTGCCCCATACTCCAGTTTTCTCCATTCTCAGTCACTGATTCGAGACATAAGTTTGCGAGAAAAGTTAAAGTGGAATCATGAACGGAACTTATAAAGCGATGAAGTGAAATGTTACAGAGAACATACCTATTGAATCGAGCTTTCCTTCTTTCTTTCTCACTTCTTCCGCAAGTTGGCATTTTTCGAGTGCCTAAATACAGCCGCAAATTCATTCAGTCCAACCCGCGAAATTAGAAGAAATGTCACCCCAAAACTCTTACCGCTAAAAGTTTAGAAACGACATCACTCCCACACCCGGCTGAAGGATCATTTGGGTCGGACATGGGTCGGTTAGGTAATTGATGTGCATGAAAAGTTATTTCGGCTAGAAGTACAGGTCGATTGACTCTTTCTTGAGTGTTCTACAATTGAATCATTTTGTGTACCAGTCAGTTTAAGTGGGGCCATTTCTATGTCATTTTGGGTCGGGTTCAGTCATTTCAGATTGAGTCGTCTAAGAATTTTTTCGAATGTGTCAGTTCGAACAGATGGAGATTTAATAAAAAAAGAAGTAAAGCAAGAAAATAAAAATGATCACCTCCCAAATCTGATCATCAGTGTACTCCTCTAGCGGATCCAAGTTGGTTCGGACAGTCCCTTGAAACATGGTGGGATCTTGAGGGATGATGCTTAAACTAGAGCGTAAGTCATGGAGTCCGATTGTCGAAATGTTAACCTCATCTATGATTATCTGACCAGCAACAGGCTCAACAATGCGGAAAAGAGCTTGTATTAATGTTGATTTACCACTTCCTGTCCTCCCTACAATCCCACTCTTTTTGCCTCCGGTGAAAGTGCATGTAATTCCTTTCAGTACAAGTGGCAGGTGCGGCGCATACCGAACCTGCAGGTAACCTCTATATTTGTGAGAACATATGTTGCTTTGACACTTTACTTTAACAATACACAGTGTGTTGACACAACATGATACATCCTTCATTTTAGGTTGAAACATGCACATTTTAAAAAACGAGTCATGTCTGAGTGTCTGACACTTGACACACACCCGTGTTCTACACCTACAGTTAGGTTGGGTCACCTTTAGGCTATGTTACTTCGACTCTTCTAATTCCCTCGCGTACCCGTGTCCGACACTCGACACTTGGTATGACACTACACCTCATTTCGAACCAAAATATGCATATTTTTCATAAAAATAGCCGAGTCCGACACTTGAACACGTACCCGTGTCGGATACTTCTAACGAGTCTGAGTAACATAGCTTTTAGGTCAACGATCATAGTCGGGTCAAATCGCTTGTTTGAGTCATGACTATCAAAACTGTTATTTTCTGCCCAAACAAATGCCATTTTAATTTTGAGGTACTCATGTTGGATTGTTTTAGGTCATTTTTGGATCAGGTGAGTTTTAAGTCAACCTCGGTCGGAGTCAAGTCAACTACGATTAGGTTATTTGGTTCGAGTCAGTTTCGCCACATCTACCTACACCGAGGTCAGAGTAAGCTAAGCATAATGTGAGTTTGAACTGTAAGGAAGCAAGGTTACTTTTTATCAGATCGCTGATGAATAAAATACGTAAATGAGAGCGGAGTTCACCTCAAGGTCTTGAATCTCAACCTCTCCGTTCGACGGCCATGATTTATCTGGCCTGTTTTCGTCTATAACAAGTGGTGGCTCACTAGCTATAGAAGTATACTGAAGAATTCTCTCTACTGATATGATTCTATTCTCCATATTACACAAATTCCTGATCACCAAACCCTGCGAAATGTTCAAACTGAGCCCATATGCCACAACAAGACCAGCAATTCCTGCACAATATAAAGAAAAACATGTCATCAGAATGTTCTTTTGCAGCCAAAACAGATGTACAAACAGTCGCGTAGAGTATTTCCAAAGATTATATACCCGGACGAATGACTCCGACAGGAAGTGAGATCAAAACTATCAAAGAACAGATAAATATGACCAAAGACAGCAAATCCAGGCGAATGCTCAGCCATTGCATTACTGCTGAGCCGTAGAACTTCGGCCGAGAATTTGAATTTATGAGTTCCATACTTGTTTTACAAAATCTCTGTTCTTGATTAAAGCTTCTTATAGTAGTTGCTCCAGATATAGTCTCAGAAAAATGTTGGATTACTGGAGCTTTAGTTACTCCAATAAGTCGGCTAAGTTCTCGAGCTGAAGGTATATAGTATTGCTGTAAAAAAATAGTGAAAGAACAAGATGGTAAACCAGTAAAGCAATTAAAAGTTTCAAGGTTTTTCTTCTGATAAACTGTCAGAAGCTCATAAAAATTACCTGGTACCAGAGAGAGATTGCAGTAACAGGAACGAAGATCACGAAAACCTCCCACGCGACTTGTGACATCAATATTATGATTGCTACAAGTTGGATCAATGAGAATGCAAAGGAACCAATTTGATTTGCAATGAATATATCAACTGCAGTTTGATCTGTAGAAACCTGAAACATTTAAGGGAAAGAAATTTGAAATCTATATTATAGTACTTTCTTCTTAGTTGTACGTAGACCTTTCAAACGGATCGGGCAGGTCAGGTCAATACCAGTCAATCCAAAAACTGGTCACGATATCCATGGGAAATGAAAGTTTTATATACAAGCAGAAAAGTATACATACACGGTTCAAGATCCGACCACTTGGAGTAGCATCGAAAAACGACATAGGAGCTCGGAAAATGCAGGAATGCATCTTACTGAAAAGTAAAGTTGCAGTCTTGAATGAGACAGTTGCAAGAAGGGTAGACCTGGCTAAGATGCAAGCCGCAGTTCCAATAGCCAAGTAACAATAAACGCTTAACAAAGTCTTTGAATTAACAGGCGAGTGCGATTTAGATGAGGCCGGAGTTGCCCAGGCCAACCAATAATTCCCCAAGATCTGAAGAACTGCAAATAAAACCTGACATAACAATATGAAGGGAACCAAAGCTCCCTTGTATACAGATGTTATGTATTTCATGTACACTGAAATTCCGACTCTCCCCTTTTCCCTCTCTTCTTCTTCCACCAGTTGTCTTGGAACTTCCGGTTTAATGCTCTGATCATCATTGATTTCCCCATCCACAGAGAACCGACTGCTATGTGGATCATGGGATTCTAGGTCAGATTCGTTGATTGGGATTGGATCAATTGAGGACAAGGCTTGTTCATGAGCTCCTACTAGTTCTATGAAGTCGGTTCCTGAAGCAAGAATGTCATTGTACTTTCCTGCTTGTAATATCATTCCATCCTTCATGACCTATCAAAGGGAAGTTGTATCAGAACTATCAGTGTTTCGCTTCCCACCATTTCGTATAATAGGCAATCTCATGACAAGATTATTACGAGATCAACCAAAACTATGTGAAGATTTTAGTAATTTTAAATACAAAGGCATTAAATTAAAAAATTCTGACCAGGATTAAATCAGCAGCAGGCAAGAACTCCACTTGATGGGTGACATATATCACAGTTTTCGACTGTAAAAGCCGAAGCAGACACTCCTATAGCAAATGAACAAGAACCATACATAAAATGACCAAGTGTTCTGAAAAAACAGAGCGAAATCTAAAAGTAAGTAGATGAGTGTATGTTCTTACAACAATGTCATGGTAGAATTATCGAAAACAAATACCTTGAACAGATGACTACCGGTGTGAGCATCAACAGCGCTAAAAGGATCGT
Organism: Silene noctiflora; assembly: GCA_009801015.1. Lineage (NCBI taxonomy): Eukaryota > Viridiplantae > Streptophyta > Magnoliopsida > Caryophyllales > Caryophyllaceae > Silene > Silene noctiflora. The sequence goes on from VHZZ01003973.1 coordinate 15,870, forward strand.
CAAACAAATAGATATCAGCATCTTGGTACAAAGCGCGGGCTATCTGGATTCTTTGCTTCTGACCGCCACTTAAATTAATCCCCCTTTCACCGATAACTGTTAAATCGCCGAAGGGCAGAATCTCAAAATCCTTCTTCAAGGCACATGATTCTAACACACTGTCATATCTACCTTCATCCATCTTGCTACCAAATAGAATGTTATCGACGATTGTGCCACTTTGAATCCATGGTGACTGTGGTACATATGTTGTTGATCCATTCAATCTTAAAGTCCCAGAGATCTTTGGCACTTCTCCGAGAAAACATGAGATTAAGGTCGATTTTCCTGAACCAACTGTCCCACACACTGCTACATTCATGCCAATTTGAACCTTAATGTTGATGTCTTTCAATGTCATCCCTGGTGCTGAAGGATCCCAACTAAAGTTTCCGTTTTCTACCACGACCGCCACCTCAGACTCACCTGTTGGAAGCTTCTCTACAGTATCAAGGTCCAGATCGTCAAGGCAGAGGAACGAGGCTATTCTATCAAGGGACACTTTTGTCTGAACTATCATAGAAACCGTGTCAGGAAGACAGTAAATGGGTTCCTGAAGAATCTTGAATGTCGCGAGTGCTGATAAAATCCTCCCTGATTCTAGAGGGACTCCTATGAGTACACAAGTGGCGAAACTAGTGACAGATACAAAAGTTGGGGTGATAAAGAAAAGAACTGTTGTTAAAGCCATAGTATAGAGAAACCTCTTCAACCATTTAGTCTCATTATTTCTTAACTCAAAAATTTTAGACAGGAATTTCATTTCCCAAGCCTGTAACTTCAAAATCCGCATGTTCTTCAAAATCTCGGATGTAGTCTTCATCCTCATGTCCTTAGACTCCATTAATTTCTTCTGATACCTCTTTATAAAGGTTGATAAAGGGTAATTAGCCAGCATTACGACTACTGTCGCGATAAATGAAGCAATTGATGCCAGGCCCAGACTCTGATACAGAATCACCATGGCTATTCCAACCTGCAAGATGACCATCCATGGATCATGCAAATACCAACTAAACTCACCAACCCTATCAGCATCAACCGCGAACAAATTAATCATCTCTCCGCTCGTTTGACCTTGCTTTGACCGACACGACAATGTCAACCCCTTTCTATAGATTCTCTCCATAAGCACTGATTTTGCTCTTACCCCAAGCACTTGAAGCCTAAAAAACCTATGCCTTTGAGCAACACACTCCACAATTTTCGCGACAAAAAATCCCGAAACCAAAACCCATCCTTCATGCTTGAAGTTTCTCTTCCCATTAAGGTACTGAACAAAGTTGTTTATAAGATATGGACCAACATATGAAGACAAAGCATACAAGAGACAGAACAATGCAGTCCATAAAATATCTGCCCTGGTTGTAAAGATCAAAGATTTCACAAGATGAATCGTCGTCACCTTCTTTTCTTTACCCTGATGACCATTCACTGCCGAATCCAAATAGTTACTGAAAATCACATAAGATTCATTGACATCATCTCTACCCGCAAGACGAGGAATGTCTTTAAGGTCCAAGGTTTTCTTGTAACCCTTGGTGATTAAAGAGCCTACCCATGAAAAAGTTAGAGTACTGAAGAATCCAGCTTTCAGAAATGGACTCATTGTTTCAGTTTCCATGTTGTTAGAATGAAGACTAGTTTTCTCCTGAAAATCATCCTAAATACCTCAGGAATATAAGGGGATATATCAGTTTCACAAAGACCATGCATGTTTTTCATGAATTATCAAACCAAACCATTGGTATTGTGGAATTTGACTAATGTTGGTTTGTCAGTAGTCAAAAGAAACAAGTGGAGACCAGGAAATGATAACGTCAAAGGGGAAATGTACTCGTGTCATTTTGTGTTCATATGTATTGAGTGACAGAGTACATTTCTGAGTGAAATTATGATCACCCTTTTCTTTTGACGGAAACATTAGTTTCGGAAATAAAAAGTTATACGAAATCTACAAAAGATATTAAAATAAAAATACATATCTATATGAAGTGAATGTAAATCAACCTCTTTGAAACAAAATTAGAATAAGATGCAATTTAGTACCTTCTTCAGCAAAGATATAATCCTTTTCTTTAATTGTCACAATAGCATTAATGACATGGACTGATTGTTTTCCCTGCTAATTAACCTACCATTTTATGTTCCTCTTTGTACTTTGTAGTAACCAGTCATTACATTTTATTCAAAAGAAAACACATAAAAACAGGCTAACAAGTACCAAAAAGAAAACGTAAAGAATCGTTCGAGATGAAGGAAGTATATTATAAACTAGTCCGAAAAAAGTTCAACAAAGAATACACTTTCTTAAAAATAAAACGTGAACGCTTTCACATTTATATCGGTATTCACAAGCGATAAAATCCCTTCCTGGAAATCATTTTCTAGCATTTTCGGTTTTAATGCTTGGTTGAATCAATATTTCCAAGTCGTCCATAGAGTAGCCATAAAATCGCAAGGAGACGTACGATAAATATTTCATCCTTCTTATTCTGACAAATTGTAATCCATTTTATTAAATGACAAGAAAATAAGATAGTCAATGATACCCAAAGGAACACAATCAAAATACCGCTAAATACACGTATAACACAATACATCGAAAAATGACTT
>VHZZ01003974.1:5714-18339 GCA_009801015.1 Silene noctiflora
CTCCTCTCCGGTTCATACCTGCAATTAATACAAGACAAACCAAAGTAGACTATTCGGGGGACAATTGTAGCTAGACACTACACAAAATGCATAGAAATGCGTGCAAATACAGTACAAAAAGTCTATGTAGAATGCACGCGTCACCCACCACTGGTATCTCTGATGCTGATGGCTCCTCTATCCGATTATCATGTACATGGCAAAGGATCATAGGATACCCCTTCCTCAGGTACGACTTCAAAGTCACGGTTGCAGTAATTTTGACTTTGGGTTTGACCACAGACCCACGGTAAGACACCCTAACTCCCTTAGGTCCTATTAAAGTCACCTTTTTCTGATGATAGTCTATAGTAGCACTATACTTCCCCAACCAATCCATCCCGACTATGACCTCGAACCCATCCATAGGAAACTCAAACAAATCAACAGGCAAGTTGACATGCTCAACAACCATAGACACCCCTTTATACAACCTCCCACAAGATACAAACTCTCCTGATGGTGTAAAAACTTCATCTTTTAAAGACTCATACTCCCCCAAACCCGTAGACTTAGCATGACCCTTAGATACAAAAGAGCGTGTAGGCCCTGAATCAAACAAAACAAAAGTAGGAGTACTATTGATAAAAAAGGTACCAGTAACAACTTGTTCATCATCCTTAGTCGCCTGCTTGTCCATCATGAACAACTTGTTGATGTTCTCCTGGCCTCCACCCTGCACCGTGCTTGCCGATACAGTAGACTTAGTAGCTGAATTCTGATTTGCATTACAATTATGACGTTGATAAGTCCCTCAATTGTTGTAGCTGAAGTTGCCATTGTTGTTGCTTTGACCACCCTGAATATACCATGACCCAGTTGGTTGGTTGTTGGCCATACTCTGTCCCGAAGCCTGTGAGTAACCTCCTCTCTGTGCCCTTGGAAACTCTTTGCACCGAAGCTCGTGAACTCATATCTCTTTTGGCCAGAACCGCCAAAGTTGTAACACTGCAACCCGGAGTTTCAACTACTGCTCCGACCTCCACGCCCCCCATAAGACGATCCTCCACTGAAACCGGATCCACCCGAGAAAGCCCTACCCTGGTTATAATTGCAACGCTTGAAACCTGATTGCCCACTGCCTCGCTATCCGCCTTCATGTTCTCATTCCCTTTCTCTTTGGCCTTCTTAGCCATGTCGACCAACCTCTCCGCATTACCAGCTCTTTCATAAACTTCCTTTAAATCTATGAGAACCCCAGGAGGTAGCCTTTCCAAGATCTTCAGCGACAACCCCTTCTCGAAACGAAGAGCCAGGCTTAGTTGGCTCAACTCCATGTCATCTACATAAGCGTGAAAACTCATTAAACCTATGGCAGTACTCCGCCACAGTCATTCTCTCAGTCATACGGAAAGAATCAAACTCCGCCCTCAATTTGTTCCGAATGTGCTCCGGAACAAACTGATGTCTCATAGCCTTGTTTAACTCGGCTTAAGGAATAGCAGGCTCCCCCAAATTCTTATAGAACTTACGAGCACTCTCCCTCTCGCGATTCCACCACACCCCAGCCTCATCCCTCAGGTAGAACACAGCTTGTTCCACCTTCATCTCCTCCGGACAATTAACCACCTCCAGAACACTCTCCATTTCCCGATGCCAGTTATCGACCAGATTAGGCGCACATGTGCCCTCATATGTGGTAGGGTTGAAGTGCGAGATGGTGGTGCTCATATTGGTAGCATCGATGACCACCTATTTTGCCCTTCCCACATTCTTGAGAGCCTTAGTAAGAGCTTCTTGATGCTCGATCATATGACCAATCTCCTCAACACTTATCTCAGCGGCCCTCATGTACGCAGTTGATCTATTTAGCAACATTCTTTGAGCTATATAAGGTGAACGAACGTAAGCACATATCCTACGGCCTAAAGCAAACACAAACCGCTCAAAGAGGTTACTCGGTCGAGTATCAAAAGACACTTGGTTGAGTACAGGCCACTCGGTCGACTCCCATTCGTACTCGATCGAGTGCAACCACTCCAGAAGCTAACCAGAATCCACAAGAAAACGTACTCGGTCAATTACAATATGTACTCGATCGAGTACACGCTACTCGATCTAGTGCCTATACACTCAATCGAGTCACCAACCTCTAGAAGCTACTTTCATAACACACATATTACCCACTCGGTCGAGTGGCAGGGTCTCGATCGAGTACCTCGTACTGGATCGAGTCCCTACCCCACTCGGTCGAGTCATGCCAAAAACTAACTACCCTCATGCCTTAACATCACATATACAAATACAAATTCTCCTAATCACATGTTACTAAATACATAAACCAAAAAATACCACCGATCATGCTCTTACATCCAACACATTAATCATATACTCCAACACTTCCATCCAATTCACATCATACTTGCACCCAACATGCTTATAAGGAATAAAAACAAACAACGATCCCTTAACATACCCTGTAGTGACAACTCAAAGTTGTAAGCGAAAATTTGCGGCCTAAAGACGTCTCCCAAGCCTTTGCAGTAGCTCCAAACAACTCCTACCCGGGTTCATTTTATTTAAACACCCTATGTTCATTTTGTTCATTGGTTTTAGGATCCAAAATCGTTGTTCTGATACCACTTTGTAACACCCCCATACACCAAGGTACCTTAACAAGGACTATCTCGATGTATAAAGGTGCTACCATCTTGATTTCCCAAGGTAGTATGAATCATAGTAACCATGATCAAATAAGTATAATAAATTACTTCAATGAAAAAGGATTACAAGTCTTAAAAGAAAAACAAATCTCAAAACTCCAAAAGTGATAACAAAACTGTAATGTGACTGTATCTAAATTCAGCGGAAGCTAGACTACAAAACATGTGGTGACTCTGCCCCGTTCATGTTCCGCGCCACTTCAATATCCATTACCTGCTAAGCAAACTGCTCACCGTCTCCAAATGGATCACCACAGTTTTGAAAACAAAAACGGGGTAAGTCTACTGCATAACCAACATAACAAAAAAAAATATAATCCAATACACATCCAATCACACTGTAACAACCATTCCTCTAAACTCCATAGTACCCAGTAACCGACTACACACCAAGGTGTGTAGCCCAAACAGATTATCCATCACAACAGGTAATTTGCACCGCCATTGGGGACCGCGACCTTACCACCAAAATCCCCCCTCATCGCAACGAGCGAACCCAGATCATTAATGTCACACCCCCTTGTGACGAGACCTACAAGAGGCGAACATGGGGTTGGAACCATCTCCCGAAAATTGTTCCACAACAACATCCAATAACCATACACAATAATCTCAATCATAAACATAACCAAAAGAAACCATCACAATACACCTTATACCAATTATGCAATCAACTGAGTATGGAAACCCTACCTTAACAGTAATCCAACCAAAAGCACAGCAAGGCAGTCATCTTAACAAAACAACAAAATTACTAAAGTAGATGACTTACACAACGATCAACGAATGCTAAGATGCGAAAGTCCCCAAAAACGAAGAACCCTAGCCTTGGAATGATGAAGGTAGCAAAGGAAGAAGTGAATGTCGTTGTCTCTTTTGTGAAAACGTATTTTAAGCAAATAATAAAATGATTTAAGTCGATAAACTTGATTATATATGCTTCCTGTGTTACCTTAATCAAACCGCGGAAAATAACATAAACGGACCGGACACTCAGTCGAGTACACGACACTCGACCGAGTATGACGCACTCGATCGAGTGCCCACGTATTTGATCGAGTACTCGCAAAACAGAAGCCTAACAAAAACCACCACACCACCTACTGGGTCGATTATCCCGTACTCGGCCGAGTAACCTAGGACCAGAAATCTGATGTATTAAAAACAGACGTGAACGTGATATTGACTAATGCGAACATGGATTGACAGACGCAATATAGACTTTGGTTTGTCATGACACGGGGGTGAGTCGGAAAGACTTTACTTAAGTATGCACAATCCCTAGCCAGATATGGGTGGCAACGCGTATTAGTTCCAAAGGTAGAAGATCTGTAAGATTGATGGACATATAATGGTAAGGCCTAGATTGACCGTCTCCTTTGGACATCTCTCACCATCGTTTGTTGCACTAAAATTCTTTATTGAGGCTTGATAACTCAAAAAATCGATCTAAGACCTTTTTCATTGTCTGGACCGAGCATTAGCTTGACTCAAATGAGACTCAAAGAATAAAAGCGAGGAATAAAGGAAGGGTGGCATCTCGGAAGAGAAGCTCCCATGATTATAACATGACTCGGGTATTTGGTAAAAAGTGAAACTAGGCGACGAGGAGGAGCCTCAGGAAAGAGGTAGAAATGGATAGTTACAGCGGTTGGGATGACTGTGAAAGTTGAGGGGATGGCAATTAAGGTCTAAAGTTGATGGTTGGGATAGTTATGTCCTTGTAGAGGACGTGCTACATATTCACATGAAATGAAATCAAACCAGATCGTAGTTCTGAGCTAGCTTAGATAATTGAGGTTGAAAGTTGATAGTTGGCATGGTTGTGTCCTTGTAGAGGACTTCCTACGCGTGAACTGAAATCAAAACAGATCGTAGATCTGAGTGTGGGTCCCAAAGCTAGTGCATGGGTCACGAGGGTATATTCCATTAGGTGACTTGAAGAATCGATTTGAGATAATTCCCTCTTTGATCATATATAGACCAAAAAGGTGTAGTTTATAAAAAAAAATTATTGTCATATGAGCACACTCAAAAGAGGACCCTAAGGATGAATTAGGTATGTCCCATTCTAGACAGCAAAGTACTTGAAGAGTCTGTATCTGGGTCAAGGTGAAAATGGCTTGGATATTTTGGAAGGTGGAGCTTGGAAATAAGAGGCTTTGAATGAAAAAAAATCTTCAGAGCTTGATTTGTGGAGTTAAGGCTTGATGTGGTTATGGCTCGTAATATATCTTTAAAATGAGGTCTCCGACTTGATGTAGCCTGAGCACAAAAAGGGTAGGTTAAATGATGCGGGTTCGGATTTCCATGTCTTGGCCCTAAAGGATGGGTATATACTCGACGAGTTTGAGAGGATTCTCAAAATTCGTAACTATCTCTCTATAATGGTCTCGAGAAAAACTTAGGATGTAGAATGGCTATATGGCGAGGCTAGATGATCATTTGGCATCTTCGCAACTGAGGTTCGACTGCTGACTTGTGGCATCTGGTTTCAGGATTTCTCTTTAGACTTCGGCATTTGATTTTAGGATTCAGCATTTTATTTCAAGGTTGTTCTTGAATGGACTCGGATTATTTGTACGAGATCTATCTTGCATGTTTCAGGATCCATCTTTTAACCCTTTGAAAATAACTTTGACATCGGATATTAGCATTGATCTCTCTTCTTGATTAAGCCTTTCTTCTTTGGCTCGTGGCTTTTGGATCTGCCTTTAAATTTTAATGATGAATTGTTATCATGGATTTGGGTCAGACTAGTGCTCGGTCCAGACGATGACAAAGGTCTTAGGTCGATTTTTTGAGTTATCAAGCCTCAATAAAGCATTTTAGTGTAGCAAACGATGGGGAAAGATGTCCAAAGATCAAGATCAGACATTCAAGCCACCAAATGCTGAAAAAGAATCCTTCGAAGATAACAATGATGATTAGGAGTCTGGACTCAGATCGAGTCAGAGTGTACGTTCGAGTCTTAGAATTTCTTTCCCCATAGTTTTTCTAGTGTCTGTCTTATTTCATTTACATTCCTAGTGACAACCTGGGGGCTGTCCCATGAATCACGTGTCTTCTCGAGTCTATGTTAAATTTATTCATCGTTTCAATAAAAGCACAACTTTTAATCCACGTACTCCTCTCTTCTACTTCTTTCCTATTCCCCGTGACAACAAGAATTTATTTATGACATTTTAAAACGAAGGACCAAACATGTTGAGTCAATGTGAGTACACTTAAACCGTGTTCCATTCAGAGTGGCGGAGAATCTGAAATTCCGTGTTCTTTCCTTATCTATTCCATGTCTGGAAATAGAAACCTCGTTGTAACCTAGTTTAGACGAGCATATCTCAAGAGATTCTAGGACGAATCCAGGCCGTCTCCCTTATTAATGATCCACGACAGAAGGCAAGCCCATTCCCCATAATACACAACCTGTTTACTAAAGACCGACCCATTCCACGTAAAAGGTGTTAGTCTGACCCAAATCCATGATTGCTTGGAATGAAGGGTGAAGAACAGTTAAGGAGGGTTTCTCGCTTTGCTGGAACAGTATATCCATGAAGATCGACTAAGCTATCTTGTTGGTTAAAAGGTGAGAGAAGGAGTTTCCCACTATCAATCATATCTTATATCACATTCTTGAGCTTATAGCACATCTCGGTATCGTGTCCATTACCTCTGTGATATTGGCAATAGGCATTACTGTTCTAGAACCTGGTCTTCTTTTCGGGTATTGGATGGGTGTGGGCCTAATTGGCTTCAACTTCTAATGTTTCATGAGCCTCTAAAGGGCATCAGCATATGTAATACCAGTGTCGGTAAATTTCATAGGAGCTTTTTTTGTTGAGAGCCCTCAAGAGGATAACCTCGTCGATGCGTGCGATCTCCATCGATAAATTATCAGCGGTTTTAATGTCACGGCCTTTCAAATGGGATGCATAATTTTGGTTAAAGCGGTTAACGACATGTTCGACTAATGTCCCCTCCCCTGATTGATCGAGCATTTGTGAGTTGGTTTCCCTTTTCATCAAATGATTGGTGGAGTGCTCCTTGTCTTAATTATCTAAAGGATTAAACTCCTTATAAGGTTGCTTAGTTTCTGTATTTGAGCTAGTCAAGAGCGAGATACAAATCCTGCCATCCTCGATTCCATCTTGTATGGTATTCTTAAGCCTGTAGAAATTCTCGACATCATGTCCTCTGCCCCTATGGTATTGACAATATGAATTGCCATCCCAAAATTTGGACTTCTTTTCTGGGTCAGGATCCGAGGTTGGACCAATAGGTTGTAGGAGACCCAGAGAGGATAATTTTTCCAAAGTTAAGGGATAAGGTATGTCTAGACTAGTGAACGGTATTAGACGGTTACTTATATTCTTCGATAAAGGCTCTATAAGGTTACCTTTGGCAATTTTGATTCCTAGATAAGATGGATGTAAGGCCTGAGAAGAACTAGGGATAAGTTGTTCATTTGTCTTTTCAAAGAGAGTGCTAGGTTGAGGGATTGTATGAACACCCTCTCTGTTTCCCAATCGTTGGTATCAAATTTCTTACCCATTTCAGTAAGCTGTTTTTCAAAGGTGACAAATTTTCCTTCCATACTAGAAAGCATGGTGTTCAGATTATTGATGGCTCCCTCTAATATGAAAAATTTATTGTTGATGACGGCAGAAAGCATAAGTATTCCACTCTAGATATCATCGTCTTTGACGACATTGATTTCTTCATCACCGAAAGGAGCGAGGAGGTGAGAACAGTCTACCAATGATTCCTGGTCTTGTTTGATGATGTTAGACCCAAAAGGGTCGATCTTCTTGAATTGATCAATAGGAGGAGGCAATGGTAGCTTGTCATTTTTAATCATATCCTGGATGATATGCATTAAGTAAAAGCATTCTCCCGTGTCATGTCCCCTACCTTGATGGTACTAACAATATGAATTACCTTTCCATCTAAGCAATATCCTTTCAGGATCTGGTGTTTGACCGATTAGATGGAGTTTTCCCTGGGAAACCAGTCTTTTTAGAGCTATTTCATATATAGTTCCAAGGTCGTTGAATGTCCAAGAGGTTGGCTCCTTTATCTTCATTGGCTTGCTTAGAGGGACGGGTCATGTTGGACCTAGATGTTTCACAGCTATGACTCGGCCTTGGGTTACGAAAAGATGGTGAAGGTTTTGTTATGCTCATTTGGTTCTCCACATTGACGACACTAATGCTCAAGTCTTCGACAGTGGCCTGAAGTTTTATGATTGCAGAACTTAGTCCTTCGACGACTGACAGGATAACGGATAAACTTCCTTGAACACTTTCATTGGAAATCGAAGAATTCATACCAAGAACAAAATGACGCGCGTTACAACTTGATTTGGTATGGGACCATGCAAACTAAGGCGACAAGCAACGAAAACACGTCGAAAATTGGTGACATAGAGGCCATATGGGATAACTAGACTCGGACTTGTAAGTTTATGAAATGTCGTGAGTAACTTCTCGTGTTTGAACTCACAGTGTTGAATTTAACTTTAGACTCGGGTGTCAATTTTGACGAAGTGGTGTTTGGATAAATGATCTTATTGACGGGATTGAAGATGATGCGACGCCATTTGGACGTGACATGTGTTTAAGACGGACTTGACTATAGGCTCGGGTGTATGTGTGGATACCTTGAGCGTGTCTCCTGAAAGATTTTCAAAAGATGGTTTTGAAAATAAATAAAAAATGATATGAAATGTGAAACCTTTTGAGTCTTTCTATGTATGACTAGGGTGTGTGACTCGATGTTTCGGGAATGTTTAGATCCTAACTGAATTGAGATACGGGGTCCAAAATGATGACCTAACACCTTTGGACTTGACTCGAATTTGAATGACCCAAAACTTAAGGGAAGACACGTTTATAACCCGGCGGAGTTTTAACTAAGAAATTACTCGGTTTGAATTTTGACTCTTATTCAGCCCATTGAATTTACATATTTACCCATTTTTAAAAGATTATCGGAAATTTTTTTGGAAAAGAAAAAAAAAGGTTATTAAAATTTCGACATGGTTTTGTTTTACAAAGGGTGGTGGTAACATACAAAATACAAACATGTATACAAGCATTATAACGGTATATTGAATGCAACTAACAGGTTTTGGTTTAAAAGGGTGGTTGCCACACCAAGCTATCAAACCCTGGTCTGTGAAGAGGTTCGTGCCAAACATGAGTAAGGTCGGTTCCTAGTTCCATTCGCTCGAGTAGTGAAAGCTCTTGATACAAACATGAGTAAGCATCGAGGTATGGTTGACGTCAATCGCTATCCATCCACTAAGAACAAATAACAATTTGAGCTATCGAGACGGGATGATTGGTCGAATTGGTTTGGTTAAAAGCCTAAGAAGGCTAAATAAAACGATATAAGAAGATCGAGTAATGAAAATCAACAACTGTCTTATATAAACTACCCCCCAACCTTGTTCAAGTTTCACCCTAGGTAACACCAGACTTAGTCAAAGTGTATCATCCCCAGCAGAATCGCCAAACTATGGACCAGGCCACCTGCACCGTGCGCACCCTCGTGTTGTGATTTTGAGGCGGCGACACTTCTCCCACGGAACCTTGGTGAACCAAAGCACGTCATGGGGCGTTATGTGGGAAATATCGGTATATTTCATCAAGAAATTTTCGTATTATAACGAAATTATGAAATATGAAAATACGAGTCATAAACGAAAAGCATAAACAAAAGAATAGAGATTGGAATTAACCTCCGGTCCTAGCAATTTGGCCTAAGAACAAATATCGAGATCGATATTCTCCTAATCGTTGCATCCAAAATGCTCCGAGAAAATGCCCTCTTCTTGCTAGAAAAAGTCCCCAAATTACTATTAATTTTTAGGGTTTTTGTGATGAGAGTGTTAAGTCAAATCTAGAGAGAAAAATGATCCTCCCCTATCTCCTTATAACCGTGTAAAAAGGAAAAATAAGGGAAAGATATTTTCTTCTTATTCTTTCCTTTTTTTCGTGTAACCACCAAAAAAATAAGGAGAAAATCTTCTTATTTTTAGTTGGTTATCAATTTGTATAAAATGTGTATATTATCAATTGTTATTTATGTCGTCATGTATTAATGAGTGCACACACAACAGTTTGTAGTCGATTTATTAATACTGGTCTGACATCATATATTATGACAATCTCGTGTAATACATACATTAATTATAAATATCGCATATTTATAATTTTGCTAATTAAATATAACCGTTTATGTTTAATTACGAATTAACATCTTAATTCGTTTAAGCTAACATTATATACATTAATTAAATATGACAGTTTATATTCAATTTACGAATTAACATTTAATTCGTCTCAGCTAATATTATTTAATTGTATTAAATAATCGTCTCATCATCACATTGACTAACCTTTTAGTCATATAAGGCATCAATGTGATTATATTTTCATATAATCACATCTCTCAAACACATCCTTTAGGTGTGACTTTTAGGGATCAGTTGATCACCGCCATCAGTATGATAATAACGTCAAACTTCTAGCAAGCCAACCGTTATTAGTAAACGTTAATCAACTGATAAAATACTAAGTATACCCTGTGAACCTTTATAAGAGATTTATACACGTTATCACACTAACTGTGGAGGACACTGGCTCCAACACGTTAACGATTCGAAAGGCATTGAAACCGGTGAATGGTTTGAATAAGCTTGCATTTATGGAGTCGCCACCAATTTTTGTGGTAAATTGGAACCGTGCAAATACTTCATGTCATGTCAAGACACAAAGTAGTGACATGAACACTAAGAAATTCGTTACCCTTAGCATTCTATGTCTAGAATGACTCTTGCGATGCCAATGAACAAGGATGCTCACAGATATCTGAGTAAGGGGTGAGGATACATATTTGGAAGCTCTTTATTTAAACACCTAAACCCGCCCGCCTCGATAGAGGCCTCTACTAATGATCAAGGAAGTCATTTATACTTGATATGTTTTTGATTATATGCATGCAATGCAACAAACAATTGATTAAACCTAGCATGTGAATTTAGACTAAGTTGGTTGACATACAATTTAGCAAAAAATTGGGTCAAACTAGGGAATTTAATTGATTACATGTGAATCGCCAAGCAATTAAATCATACAAGCGAAAATAAATTAATACATAAATTACAATAGAACAAATTACAATGGGAATTTGAATTTATGTCATAAACACGCTATAAAAGGGCTTAAAGAAAACAAAATAAAATAAATAAATAAAAAGCATTAAATATGTCGAAATACAAAGTGGTAATATGGATAATAGTTAATTAATACAACCCAGTTAGAAAAGATACGACGAAACGAGATGAGTTCAGAGACAGAAGCCAACCCAGAACAGGCGCAACATATGGTGCGTCCTCTAGAAGAGGCGCATCAGACTGTGCGACTATTCTTGAGTTGGGTTCTGACTGTGAAAGTCAGACCCGCGGCTTTTTATTGTTTGTTAACTGATTTTAAATTGATTATTGATATTATACTCGGAATTGAAGTGGTTTATGTGACACCTCGCGATAAATCACAAATAAAACTAAAAGTTTGCACCGGAAAAATATGGGATTTTAAAACTTTTTGAAATTCAAACGCGAAGTAACACTAACATAATAAAATAAAGTAAAATGAGTATAAACTTTAGGTTTACAAACCAAAGTGAGATAAGTCTGGGGAAAAGATATCCCTCGAATGACAATAAACAAAAGTTTCGTGAGTTTAAGCTACGAATAATAAAGTCTGAGGTCAATGCTCGCTAGCTCACATGGTCTCACCCCACGCATCACCAAACTGTACCTTTCATTCATGTAAACATGAATGCCACGGTCAGTGGGGAGTAACTCAAGGTTCTCCCAGCCACATTCCATCGAAATTAAGGTAAATAAGAACTCGATAAATCAAGCATATCAATTATGATATAAGCAACTTGAATAAACATGCATATAAGATCATATATGCTAAAGGAGATAGGAATGTGAAACATGGTATAATAATCATACAACATGTATAAACGACTTATCAGTCAAAAACGTAAGATCATGGCTACAACAGATGAAACGCACAAGTATGAACTCTAATGGAAAATGACACATGCACTCACTCAAGACATATAACAAGCTCTCACTACTCTATACACATATTTTCCCCTCGTAGAACGATTAGCTAAGTACGTCCTAGTCTACATCTGATTAGACTCACGACATGCGGCAGCTCAGCTCGCACCCAAGACTCGATCACTAGACACGATGGTCGAGTACCCCAATCGCCAGTTCAACACGAAAGTGGCGGAAGTGACAAGAGATAAAGCACACTTGCCAGCTCAGCATAAGTGGCAAACCCGTACTTGCCAGCTCAGCACAAGTAGGGCGGAGGCAAGTTAGACAAGAGTAAAAGGCATAATGACAATTTCATTCATTAAAAACACAAGAGATAGAGATGTAAACAAATGATAAAATGTGAGTCATACAATGCAGAACATGAGATGAAACGTAAACAAATCATGAACTCATTAATCATCAATTATGTATACATAAGAAGAACAAGAAAAAAAGAACAAAAGGCTCCCAGCTGGCCAACCGGCCAAACACTCGGCCAAAACCAAAATTTCAAATTTCACATCAGAGTCCTCCCAGCCGGCCTGTGGACCGGAATCCGGCCCACCGGTTGGGAGAACACTGATACGAATTCTACTCAAAGAATAGAACTCGTGAGTTTGCAGCGGAATTAACTAAACTGGACAGTAGCTGGAACTGTCTGATTGTGGAAATTCATAGGATTTGAACGGTTTTAAGGACTGCTTGAAACTAATTTGAATCTGTAATTTTTATGTGTTTTTGTATATTGAACGAAACAAAAGAAATAAAAGGGATATTTGCTTGAGCTAGACCTATAACT
>VHZZ01003974.1:32394-48816 GCA_009801015.1 Silene noctiflora
TATTAGCTTAAAAACACATTGATAAGTGAAATTTAACATGTAAAATCAAGCTAACATAGGGGGTCAAAACGTATATAAATATCACTTGTCAGACCCCAGAGACGAAGCTCAGCCCTAGCCGAATGGGCCATGGCCCGGGTAAGGTTTTTAACAACAAGTAATAAATTGTTCAGTAGTCTGTGGTTGCATAGTGGTAAAGGCTTTATCTAGGTGAGATGACTTCGCACAAATCCTATATTCGATACCTGGGAGTGCTTCTTTTTGGAATTTCTTTTTGTTTTTTAAATTTTTCCTTATTTTGGCTAAATATACGCTATCCCTCCACGACTTTTTTGTTTTTAATTTTTTTTATTATTTAGGCTATATATACTCTATCCCTCGACGCCTCAACTACTTTATTTTTCTTTCGTCAACAAGGATTCTTGTACTTACAAAGTAGGGAACCATTTTTATCATTACGAAACGGTCCTTATTAAATAAACAATATTCATTAGTTATTGTTTAATGACTTTCATCTTACCTTAATTTATAAAAGGATCGTCTTAAAATGTGCTTATTATCGTCAATGTTTTGATTTGTTTCAATGTGTATATAAAAAAGCTCTACAAAATACGGTGTACTCCTATTAATAAAATCAATGTATAATTTAATAATTACATAAACATTATTAATTTGCATGTTTCGTAAAAATTCTAATCTAGGAATCCTACTAAAAGTTGAAAATGTTAAAATAATGGTAAATGAGGTCTATATTACTAATGAGTATAGACATGGACAAAATAGAAATCGGCCTCGGTCATTATTTTACCCTAACTTTGTCCCTGATCGACCCAATTCCCAAGTCGGTCGATCTGGACCTCTCAACATGTGTAAATCCGAAGTTTTCTATACTACGACGGTTTTTATGCCAAACAAGCAACTCCTCATAAGCTAAAATACATTATATCAAACAAACTCATTATATACAAGCCAATTATCATATTGAAATTGTTCTACACATGCTTGAATTAATCCTACACATTTGCTTACAATACTATACATTCTAGTACAATTGTCATTTACATCGTAATCACTAACATTCTCGGTATTAATTCATACAAATTATAATTTTCACTTATAGGCATAAATTCTCACATATTAGAAAACATGTTTCATTCACATCTAATCTTGCCATTTTTGACACATCTAATCTTGCCATTTTTGACACAAATATAGTTGCCATTTCTACTCATGTCATCACGTAAGCAGCCAATTCATATTATCATTCAAGTGTATTCGTATCACTATTCCATACTAAATTCATATAATCACATAATTCTTCCAGTTCAACATATTTCTGTCATATTGTACAATTACTTCAATTCACATATTAACAATGTCATGAATTCATTATGCAAAATACTTGGAACACTCATACATATTATCTTATAATACGAAAATCCATTCTAGCACAAAGATTACTCTCCTCATAACTAGCATTATGCTCACTAACCAACATTACAAACATACTTCACAAATTATTCAATCGTCACCCATGCTCATATTATTCTCATTAGACATTACCATATCTCCCCGTTTCAATCATAAATACATCACACTCATCCCAAGCTCATAACAATCACCATACTATAAACATACTTGACATGTTAAACTACACAATCTTTCGTACTCCTTCTTTCATCCACATCTAATACCATCACATCTTAGCATCCGAATTCTCTTTAGTCATGTAACAACTACCAAAGGACTCACATCAATTCATAACAAAAGAATCACATAACATAGCACTCTAACTACCCACGCTCTTTACTCTTCCCGCATTTTCTGTATTAAAACTGAGAGGGCTAGGGTATGGAGTGAGGGGCCCCACTCAACCCAAGCCAAATGGGGATCCTAACAGTTTCTTCCTGGGGTTCCTTTTATATTACACATCCTATGCTAATTAGATTCATTGAGTTTGGCCCTAGGATCGTTACTCAACCGAATCACGCATAAGACCACTTGTTGGAAAGCTAAAATCATGAACTTTAATCTCCAATTGATTTCAGCGAAAAATGAGTCATAGATTTTGAGATATTTGTCTTTGAAAATAGCTGAACGAATCTGGAAATTCATAAATGTCTTAAGCATTCTTGTTTATTGTATATCCGTGTTTTTCCTGCATCATACAATAATCTCATAACCAAAGATACGCAACAACATAAACTATATTCACCAAACTCGCCCGAGGTCGACCAACCTAGAGTCCAACCGTCCCTGCAACTTCTTTTTTTTCTCAATTTCCACATCACAATTACATACAATCAAGACATAAAAGAGTTGAGTAGGTTATCCCTACCTTTTCAGCAATTCCTCCATGCACAAGTCTTAGCACACAAGAATATGATCGATCCTCAAAAATTTACAACCTATATTAACATATAATTCGACATACAATCAATGACTAGTCTAAGTGAACCAGTATGATAACGAACTACCCACGAAGTCCCAAAACAACACACGGTCAACACCTGTAACACCCCCATTTATTCAGGAGCCTTTAGCTAGGCCTCCCAAGTAAATAAAAGAGTTACCATCTCAGATTCCTGAGGCAGCGTATAACAAAATATAGCTATCCAAAGTACTTAAATTAAAATAAACATTTAAATGATCTCGTTACAACTTAACCAACTGAAACTTAACTAATAAACAATACATCTCTCGCAGCGGAAATAAATAAAGTATGTAAAACAAATAGCGATTGTCTGAACTAAGTGAGCTAGATAACTAAGTAGATTCAGCCATTCATCCTCACGCATCCCCATGAGCTCCCAAGTAAGCTATCTCAAAACCGTTCAACCAATCTGCTCCCCAATAATTGGTTCATCACAGGTGTTTATAGAATACACGGTCAACTAAACGGTTGAGTAGGATAAAAAAACAGTTGATACAACAATCATAATGCACATGTAATGTCAAATCCAAATGCTTCAACCACTGAGCTCATCCACACACGATCCACCAGCGACTAAGCATGGGGCAGTCCAAATATTCACACATGATCCACCAGAGACTAAGCCTGGGCAGTCCAATACTCATATACAATCCACCAGAGACTAGGCCTGGGGCAGTCCAATTCTCATCTCAAACCATATGCAACAATGATCACCAACATAGAACATAATATGCATCACCAATAAGCCAAAGGCTAACTCATTCAACATCCAATGCTCACATAATAAATATAGCACATTAAAAAGATCTAGCTGAGTACTTTATCCTACCTTTTCAGCAATTACTTCACAGCAATTCTACGCAAGAAAATTAAAAGTATTCCACTTCAAACTCGCGACCTAAAACAATTACTAATAAATATACGACTATTAACCACATCAAATAGTCTATTATTATTATATAATTATAATTCGTTAATTATCGATGATGTAAATTATTTAATTAAAACTCGATAACTAAACTAATTAATTATGAAAAACACTCACAACACACTCCCTCACCCGCGGCCAACCAAACCTGACAAACACCATACACGGCAACACGCACACACCCAGCCACCCGTGGTCATCCAACATCCCACCACGGGGGCCCAGCCAGTCACCAACCTCACATCTGATCCTCACCACCACTTCAAACCCTACGCCCTAAACATGGGTGAAAAACACCACCACCTAACCCACCGACACCAACAACACCACATTACCACCACAACAATATGATATGTGGTTATTTTGGCATGATATTTTCCCTTCTTTGCCATGCATTTTGATCCGTTTCGGAACGGTTTGCACCCTTCCTTTACGTTTTGTGCCCGCATTCCCCATTCTATGAGCCTATGTCTCGTTTTGCAGGACTTGAGACGGAATTGAAGAAGTGGGAGCAAAAGGAGGTGAATTGGAATAGAGCATGGGAAATGAGAAGAAAACAAGGCAAGAAGAGACTCTTAGCCGGTCCCCTGACCGGTAGCCTGCCAGCCGGCTGGGAACCCGTTCCATACTTAGAAAAAATTTTGAGGTAGTAATCAAAGCGCATTCTGGAGTGCTCCCAGCCGGTAGGCTGACCGACAGCCTACCAGCCGGATGGGGCTACCTGACATTCAGAGTTTTGAAGGTTGAGGTGAAGAAGAAGAAGAGTTCCCAACCGGTGCACCGGCAGCCTGCCAACCGGCTGGGACAGATCCCATGCCTTGGAATATTTTTTAAGAAGGAAAAATGAAGCTCCTTGGAGTTTTCAGAGCCGGTAGGTACACCAGCAGCCTGCCCACCGGCCCCTTCTATCTGATGCATCAAAAAAGCTTTGATTGAAGACAATGCACTCCCAGCCGGTGGTTGGACCGGCAGCCGGCCGGTCGGCTGGGAGCACAAAACCGTATTTTCAACGGCGGTCAACGTCATGTCTGGTATACTCACGGTGATCCATGACTGCTCTATGGTCAAAGTCACGGTCTATGGTGGTCACATGGTGGTGCACGGTGGTCAAAATACACGGCTAATTGAAAAACAAAACGATAAATTGTGAGGAGATCTTACCTCTTAGACAATTATCGATTAGGGTAAATTGCTAGATCTGAAATTTCTCCTTCCCTCTTTAATTTTCAGATTTGTGAAGTCTTATTAGGTTATGGTCTCTTTTCTATTTATATACTAGGTCAAATAAAGTTATATTATTTAATTATAAAACCCGTATGCATCTTAATATAATATATAATTAAATCCTGACTCGTATTATATTGTCACGTCTTATTTGCAAATATCAATTATAATTGCTAAATTAATTATTTAAATTACGTAAATTATACATATTATTCTCATTAAATTACAGGGTATTACAACACCAGTCCGCCGGTCAAGGCCACGGTGGGTCGGGGTTACACGGTCAAAGGTTTGTCTCGGGTTTCGTGCACACAATATATCAATTGACAAAGATAAGGGTTCGATATTAACGTACGTAATCAAGATGTGAGATGTGATTAATGTTAATACTTTATTCTCGATTCCATCTACCTCTCTTCTCTCTATTTCTTTTAGGGTTTGTGTGATATAGGATGAAGCAAAAGTATAATATGATTGATAGAATAGGGTATTTATAGGTGTAGATAGATTATAAGGTAATTAGGAAATATAATATTAACTAAGTCAAGTCAACGCATCGACCAATTCGATCGACCTACCCTCCAGGTCGAACGACCCACACCCAGGTCGACCACATCCCCTTTGGGTTGATCGACCTACCCCACAACTCAGCTCAATTTACACCTTAACGTTATTCAATGTGTGCCCGACTTAGAGATATGCTATACAAACATGTTATAGAATGATTAATAAAATCTCGGGTATTACAGTCTCATATCGGATATGCTATTAGGATAAGTTTAAATAAAGGTCTTGGTTTTAGTCATCTCTTTACTCGGGTCGAGTAAAGGTTCGTTTTGGGGATATTTGATGCGGTTATAAAAAAGCGCACTTTTAACACCTAAATGAACCCTTTTTCGCATGCTTATTTACACTTATTAGGGACATGTCGGTGTCTTTAACTTCCTATTTGATTTTCTATGATATTTTAGCCCATTTGTTGGAAAGGAAGCAAAAAGAGCGGAAATCATGCATAAAATGAGCATTTAGGAGCTTACTTGACGGTACTAATGGCCAAGCATAAAAAGGAGTCCATGGTCAAGGACCCTTAAGAACAATAATTCAAGATTTGGGATGGTTTAGGATAACTGTTGTAATAGTTTCCATCGCTACCCTCTATCTGTTTACACGCAGCACCCGTTCCAACCCTCGTTATGTCCTGATTGGGCTTTACTTGCTCGAAGAGGAAGCATAAAATGTATTTCATTTTCTTAATGATTAAGGTACTCCCCTACCTACCTAGATGGGATAATAAGGGCTTAGAACCTCTAAATAATGCAAATAGCGCGTATAGTCTTATTTTAAACGGGTTTACCTTACCCACCTTCAGTGGAGGGACTAAGCCCTACAAGTTATGGTTCAAAATGACGACGAGGGATCCACTACAAGAGAAAATCGCTCGGAACCAAACCAATATATTCTTTTTTGTCTCTTAAATTATGATATATGGAACGGCATCGAAAAATAAAGTGGCATAGGCTTTTGAATCATTCAAATAGGAGTCCAAATGAGGAAATAGCGTCTGTTTTACGATTCGAGGTCAACTAGTCGAGCTGAGACCAAGCTCGCCCGAGCAGTGACCAAGCTCGCCCGAGCAGAGACCAAACTCGCCCGAGCCTAGACCAACTTGCCCGAGTTCCAAGCTCAAGTTCAGGCACTGCTTCAAAAGTCGTTAGACTTCTTCTAGACTCGCTCGGCTCCCTGGCGTGACTCCCCTCTCGTGCAACACTCTACCTCCTAATCAACCCTAATCTTGTAACCCATATAAATACCCTACTTTGTAATAATTTGAGATTATGCCTCCCTATTTAGAGGATTAGCCTATCTCTAGATTAGATTAGACTTAATCTTTCCATAATTAATGTAATCTTTCCATAACTACTCTTCAAATACTTCTAGATCTAGAATTGTTTTTGGATTTCTTTTGGTTTTGTATTGAAGATTAGTGACAAGTCTTCATCTTTATTCAAGATTTACTTCCTTTCATTGTTCACTTAGTTGGTATTACCTCCTAATATCTCTTTATTCACTTGTTAATCTTTCATTAAGTTGGTTCATTACCTGTCTTAATCATCATGTTTAGTTTAGACTCTTTGTTTATTGTTCTTGTTAGCATATTTCTCATGATGATTAGTGAGTATTGATCTTGCTAGGATTAGTGGGGGATTATAGGTATTATTAAAGGGTAATTTATGCTTGTTGAAGTATTTTATGTTCATTGATTTTTGTGGTTTCAACTAGTGCATACAATATGTTTGATGAAATGATTGCTTGACTTGACAAACCTTGCATTAATCTCTACCCATTCAACACCTTCTACAAGACCGAAAGTCTTAAGAGATGTTAGACTATGCTCGATGTTGGTAGGAAGATCGGGTATACGCCAAAAAATAACCCAACATCGACCTAGGTGGGACCGCAAGACCTAAAGCCTCAGTCCTAATCCAACCAAACTTAGACTTGAATTAAATCTTAGACTCACAAGTATATTCGTTTGATATGTTTAATACTTGTCTTATTTCTAGCATTCGCATGCTAGATGTTCGATGAAAGGCTTGAGTGACGACTTGCATATTTCACTACTTGTTTACATGCACCCATATGTGTAGATAAGACTACCCTTCAATAATAAACCCAAACTAATGATCACCCATATGAATCCACTCATCCTAGTTGCTTTTCCTTTGATTGTTTAAATCTTGTTTTGTTTTCATTAGTTTAGCATTATAAACCCCAAACAATTGTGACATTGACATATATTGAAATAGAGAGACTTAGAACCTAAAACACACCGTCCCGTGGATTGACCTCGACTTACCTACTTGCTAGTTATTTATTGAGTATAAATATTGGGATAGGGTGTGACGACTTTACCCTCATCATTAAATAAGCTAGGACATGGTTAGTACATGTTAGGATTTGCATTACAGCATGGTCATGGCTTAGGTTTACTTAGAATGCTTAAGGGTTCATGTTGATCGACTTTGATTGTATTATGATATAGATTGTGCTTTCGAGGAATAAGCGTTTTAAGAGTGCTTGTTTGAATTTTGCTAAGTAACCGGTGAACACCCCCTTCTTACCCGGCTAAGGTAATCGGGAGATGTTACTGTAACACCCCCTTCTTGCCCGGACAAGGCAATGAGAGGATATTACCATCTCGGTTTCCCGAGGCGGTAAATCGGAGTTGCAATTAAGAAACAATTAAGATAAATATGTTTTTAGTGATTACAAACATGATAAATGAATAACAAGTGGATTCTACGAATACAACTTGACTAACAACTATGTCATCTATTCGACTCGAATCCAAGTCTGAAGCTCGTCCCGTCTCCCGTATGACACCAAATCAACCAGTACATAACCTGCCCCCCATATGATCGGAAATATCATATGGATCGACATAGGCCACCCCGGAAATAGGTGACAATTTACACATAGCCACAAACGGTCAGTTTCAATAAAATAAACATATAAGACATGACATATGAAATATGATTATGCAACACGACAAAGAAATGCATACAACACGATCTCCGACCACCCCACTCCGTGACCAACTCCAATACCAGGGACACGCCCACGGTATCCACAACCCGGTGATGGCACCGCAGCACCGTCCACCAAACCAGCCGGACCGCAGCCCGTAAAAAGGTACTCCGGACACACCGGTGGTACCGGGCCCGAGTGCGACTCGGATCCCCTATCAGACGATGTGACTCAACCGCACGTGTCCCTTCATAACTCAAGCCATTAATGTGCACATCCTTATTGGAGTAGGAAGCTCCAAGAGGCGACCCAAGCATAAGAAGGTCTCCCAACCGCCTTACGTCTACATAAGAACAAGTACTATCGCCACAACTCCGCCAACATCCTCCACAATCACATATAACACAACATGTAATATAATATGCCAACACATATTTTCACATGTGCAATAATCATCAAACATGCCTCTTTCTCATATGAAACGGATGCCAACTATGCCAAATACTCAGGTATGCCAACAATCAAGAGATACCTCAAGACATGCTTCACAATTAACATGTTATAATGCAACCCAATGTTATCATGAACCAACAATAACCATTCATCATCATGCCATCATGAAATATCGATACTATTATGAGACAAACCACATTTACTTCCAACAATCATGTTATAATGCAATAACCACACAACAACGACATATGCAACCATTTACTCTTATTGAAACCGAGTAGGATTAACCTACCTTTTAGCAATCTTCAATAGCTACTCGAATCCGACACAATCCCGTCTCATGAAACCGTCTTGTCCTATACAGGTCACATAATACAATCACAATGCATCCTACATTATTATACAATACAAAACCCCTTATTATTTCCCACTAATTACCCATATTACTCATACTAATCACTAATTAATTACCCATAACAAAAACCCCCAAAATTTAAGGTTCTAAAACACTAGAAAAGGGTAGATCATACCTACTAAGATGAAAGGAATGATGAACAAGGTGAGCAATATCCTAAACAAGCTTGAATCTCATAGGAAAGGTGTTTTGGATGATTTTAGAGAGAAGGGAGAGGGTTTAGAGTGATAAGGAGAAAGGATAAAATGATTAGGGTTAGGTGGGATAAGGTTCACGGGATTAAGTTTATCGGATACTATGCAGTTGCACTCGTTCGAGTGCTGAGTCCACTCGGTAGAGTGCCCTCCACTCGGTCGAGTACCACCGTACTCAGCCGAGTGC
Source organism: Silene noctiflora (assembly GCA_009801015.1). Classification (NCBI taxonomy): domain Eukaryota; kingdom Viridiplantae; phylum Streptophyta; class Magnoliopsida; order Caryophyllales; family Caryophyllaceae; genus Silene; species Silene noctiflora. The sequence goes on from VHZZ01003974.1 coordinate 41,758, forward strand.
CACTCACTCAGTCGAGTACTACTCTTACTCGGTCGAGTGTCAGCCACATACGGTCCACTGAGGTTCTACTTGGTCCATTGTAACTCCTCTTGGTCTAATCTAGATCATACTCTACTCTCGGGTGGTTTCTTATCAAGTCTGGTGGCCCTCTCACGCATCCCAAGGTTCTCGTACGGATCCCAAAATATCCAGGTATTATAGTTACCTTCTCGGTTTCCCAAGGCAGTGAATCGGAATTATGAATAATAAACACTTATATAAATAACAAGTTTAGTGAATTATATAGTTAATAAATGAATGACAAAGTAGCTATACATTATACAACTAAACTATATCATCTACCATCTATGTAACTCGACTCCAAGGTCTGGAACTCGTCCCGTCTCCCGCGTAATGCCAAAACACAACTTGTAAACAAATTGATCCCCATATGATCGGAAATATCATATGGATCAACACAGGCCACCCCGAAAATAGGTGTCAATTTACACATAACCATACACGGTCAGTTTCAATAATACAATTAATCACAAAAGACAATGGGCGTGAATATGAAATGCAAATATGAATGCGCAATCACAAGTCCCCAATCACCGCTCCTCCGTAACCCACACACCAGTGCCAAAAACACGTCCACGGCACCCACGCCCGATGACGGCAACGCAGCATCGCCCACCAAACAGCCGGACCGCATTCCGTAAAAGGTACTCGAGACACACCCGTGGTACCGAGCCCGGGCGCTAACCGGGCCCCTGCCAGACAACGTGCCTCAACCACACGTGTCCTTCTATGATTCAAGTCATTAATGTACATATCCCTCTTGGATTGGGAAGCTCCAAGAGCTAACCCAAGAATAAGACGGTTTCCCAACCATCTTACGTCTCCTCAACAACAACGTACCACCGCCACAACTCCTCCAACATCCCCCACAATCACATATAACACAATATTCAATACAATATGTTAACACAGGTTTTCACATGGGCAATAATCATCAAACATGGTTCTTTCTCATATGAAATGGATACCAATTAGGCCAATTACTCATGTGAACCAATAATCAAAGATACTTCAAGACATACTCCTCAATTACCATGTTATAATGCATTCCCCTCCATTACCACCATCTACTAAGACACAATCATCCAATTACATGTTATAATGCAAATCCAATGCTATCATTAAACCAACATTAACCACCCATTATAAAGCCACCATGAAATATTGACACTAATATGAGACTAAGAACATTTACCCACAACAATCATGTTATAATGCAATAACAACACAATAATGATATATGGAACCATTCATACTTATTGAAACTGAGTAGGAAAATCCTACCTTTTAGCAATCCTCTAATTAGCACAAGCAAGCACACTAATCCTCCTCTAACAAGCCATATCCTACAATTATTAAGTAATCTCCATCACAAATATGTTCTACAACAATAAAGTACTCCTAATTCCTTAATTAAACTATTTAATTACCCCAAACCCTAATTAAATCCTCATAATAATTTAGAGTTACTAACAATGAATAAGGAGAGGAAAAGAGTGAATAACAACTTACAAAGGTAAAGAAATGAGGAAGATAAGATCTTGAACACTAAATCTTCAAAGGCAATGGGGAAATCACCAAGGATAAGGTTGGAGGATTTTTAGGGATTTTTAGGATGGTTGGGATAAGCTGAAGGGTATTTAGGGTTGTAGACATGAAGAAAATCTGATAAAGGAAGCTTATATACCAAAGCTCAACAACACAAATCCCATAGGCGGAAACAAGGTTGTACTCGTGCACTCAGTCGAGTGCTCGGTGGCACTCGGTCGAGTACTCTCCGTACTCGGTCGAGTGCACAGTAATAAAATCCGGGGTATTATAGCTTAGGTTTACTTAGAATGCTTAAGGGCTCGTGTTGATCGAGTTTGATTGTATTATGATATAGATTATACTTTCGAGGAATAAGAGTTTTAAGAGCGCTTGTTTGGATTTTGCTAAGCTACCGGTAAGTTCCCAAACTTATTCAATATGAATATGAATAAGAATGTGTAATTATGGGTAGAGATGGTTGGTTTTTGGTTGGTTTTTGAGTGTGTTTTTCTATAATGTTTTGATAAGCATGTTTTATAGAGTTTTATGAAGTATATTTCCAAATTTTTACTATTTGTTATTATTGGAGTTGCAGTTCGACCTACTTGGGTCTAATTAGCTATTAAGATGATTTAGAAGTGATTTTATGGAGATGAAAGAGAGGGGTTTATGTCTGTAGCGGACTTTACCTTATATCAGGATGTCTTGGCGACCCATACTTGTTAGAGTTGGTGTCTCGTCATTTTTCCTCCTCCTTTTGGGTTAGTCAATGGGAGGGGTGTGCACACTCGAGATCTATGGTCAGTTTAGTATATAGTTGGGGAAGGCTTGTCAATCCGGCAATGGCTAGCTGAAACCTTTTATACGTTGATTCTATTTCCAGATACCAAAGTTAAGCAAAAGTTTAGCAAAGCAAAGAAAGCAAAGTAAGAAAGTTTGATGGGTAAAAATGAAGGTTTTGAGAAAGGTTATTCAATAAAGGAATTATCTTGTTTGTTTGTCTTAAATCTTGTTTTATAAATATGATTGTCAATATCTATTATTTACATGTTGGATTATATATTTGTTTTGACTTGTTGTGTTTCCCATGTTGTCCGCCGAATCTTTCATTTGTGGACCTGTGATGACCCCTACAATATTTCCAGTTGTATGGGGAGCAGTTTAGTTGACAGTTTTTGCTTATGATACACGATGGGGCGTTAGGATGAGTGCGCACGTGCGGTTGTGACGATATGACAAGTTTAGATTATTTAATAAGACTAGTAGTTATTGCTTCCGCTATAATTGAACTTATTTTATTTAAGTTGGCTAAGACTTAAATTGTTCTAGTTATTTAAGTTTGAGAAGTTGTAAACATTTAAAGATTATTTCCGCTGCAAAGTTATTTTTAATCTAGTATCCTTTTATATTATTTGATATCGTTGGTATATTTAAAGTAACACCGCTAGCACTCCCGGTTTCCGAGTTAAACATTTTAAATTATTAATGGTCAGAATTGGGGGTGTTACAGGCCCAAACTCTGGGTCGGGAGCGGTCACACACGGTAGCTCGCCAGGCTGTGCACATGGTCCACAGATCAACACAGGTCCTTTACAGCGTATTTGGTCCTCATTCATGCACATCCTGTATTTTGTACACATTCATGCACATCCTGGGAACTTTCCCAGAAGGTCACCTATCCTAAGACTACTTCCAGCCAGGCACGCTTAACTGTGGAGTTCTTACGCATGGATAACCAGAAAAGAAAGTGCACTTTGTTGATATGAGTAGTACTTTCAATCCCTTTAAGCACTAGTCAGATTTTAAGCTTATTATTGGACCTCTTTAAGGGGGTAACCCACCCGAATAACGTCTTCGGTTCACATGGAGTATTACATGTATGATTTAGAAGATGGTGTTTGGTACTAGGTGTTCCCAACAATGCTCATCAAACTAATTACATAATACTGGTTTAGAGGTATGCCCTTCGAATCGATCAGGCCAAATGAGAATCTGAGTAGGCACTTAAGGACCCAATACGTCGGCAACAAAAAGTGGGAGAGGACCATCACGGAGTTGTTCACACGGAGAATGTAAGACAGAGAGTCTATCAGAGATTACATCCGACGTTTTGACCTATAGAGTCCGCAAATCAAATTGTTGGATCCGATAATGCCACTATTTGCTCTCACCCATGGCCTGATCGACAGAGCGCTCAAAAGCGGCATGGTGATAAAACCATCTAGGAACCTCGTCGAAGCAAACAAATACATAAGGGAGGAGGAAAACCAAAAGAGGTTTACCCGAACTGAAATCCCGTTGAGTAAAGAAAGGAGGTCGGTGAGGAACTCCCTTTCGGCCGAGGAAGGAGGGAGGGGAACAAAAGATAGTACTGCGATTACCACAAAGAAAACGGCCACACAACAGACAAGTGCATATATTTGAAGGAGACCATAGAGCCATTATTACTCCTTTGCCATTATCGTTTTTTTGGTGAACTGTGAATATATTAAAATTTCTCAAAATGTCAACATTATATAACATCACCATACTAAAAAAACCATAGCATTGAACTACTTATACATCAACATCCTAATTATAAGAGGGTTCCCATGGTAACTTTAGTAGCTTCAAGTTCTATTTCCGTTCCCTGCATCTTAGTTGAATTGCAGTCCTCACCTGTTGGATGATCATATGAGGTGCCAACACCTTAGCCTCAAGCCTACACACATTCCTGGCCTGCCAAATATGATACCATAATGCTAGCACGGCAGCAAAGACTATCTGCTTCTTCATTAATGAAGGGCATCTCCATTTGACACGCCAGTCAACCAGGCCTGTTCTGGGCAGTTGGATACCCAGCCAGGCACACAACAAATCCCAGCATTGTCTGTTAAACTGGAAACTATACAGCAAATGCTCATGAGTTTCCATCTGTACAACACAGAAGACACATAATCCATCTGTTACTACACCAAACCTGCTAAGCCTGTCCATAGTCATCAATCTTTTCCTAGACTATTAGCCATCCAATGAAAGCATGTTTAGGAATGGTGGTCTTGTTCCAGATAAGAGGAAACCAGGAAACCTTCTGTTGCTGACCTAATAACCACTTATAGCCACTGGACACAGGATAGTTCCCATTAGTAGCTGCCAACACACCTGTCCTAAATCCAGCACCCATTTTATCTTTGACTTGACAGATTTTGCGCCAAGTCCAACAAAAGTTCACTAATGGTTGATACTCAGTACACTCTCTCCCCTTCACATATGTGTGGCTTACCCATCTAATCCAGAGGTGATCTGCTTTCATGGCAAACCAACCCACATATTTGCCTATCATAGCAATGTTCCAAAGTCTAGAATTGACAATACCTAAGCCACCTCCTTTCTTCTTCTTGCAAATCTATTCCCAAGACATGGCAGGAGACTTCAAATACTGCTCAGATCCTGACCACAGGTATTTCATGCAAATCCCTTCAATTCTATCAATCACTGATGCAGGGATTACAAAAATCCTAGTCCAGAATGTTTGTAATTGTGTCAACACTGCTTTAATCAATACCAATCTTCCTGCATAACTTAATTTTATAGCTCCTCATCCCCTAATTTTGAGCACCAATTTCTCTACTAGCCACCAACACCCATTCTTTTATATGAAATTGGGATTCTAAGGTATCTAAATGGAAACACTCCAATTTTGAACCCTGAAATCTGAGTTATAAAATCAATTTCTCCCTGAGCCATACCATTAAAGTAAATGTCAGATTTATCCTAGTTCATGTCCAATCCAGTGACACTTGAAAAAGTGGCGAAAGACCTCAACAACACCTTAATAGACATCTTATCCCCTCTACAGAACAACAGTAAGTCGTCAGCAAAACAAAGGTGATGCAGTTTCAGACCTCTACAGAGTGGGTGATAATGGAACTCAGTGTTAGATGTGACAACATTTAACACTCTTCTTAAATACTTCATACACAATGTAAAAATTAAAGGAGACATTGGATCCCCTTGCTTGAGTCCCTTCCTACCTTGAAAATACCCAAAGCAAGACCCATTCAAAGACAAAGTAAACCATGGAGTACTAATACACACCATAACCCAGTTAATCATTTTACCAGGGAACTTTAAAGCCTTCATCATTTGGGAAATAAAGGTCCATTCCACAGAGTCATAGGTCTTCTTCAGATCTACCTTCATTATACACCTGGGTGAACAAGTCCTCCTTTGGTATAGTCTAATGGTCATGACAGATTAAAATATTATCAAATATGTCTCTACCCTTGATAAAATCACTCTAGGTATCACTGACAATGCAGGGCAAAACTTTGGCCAGCCTGTTACAAATGACTTTAGAGATAACCTTGTAAACCATATTGCAGCAGGCAATAGGTCTGATATCTGCTACTGTAATGGGCCTGTCTTTCTTGGGGATCAGTGTTAAAGTGGTAAAATTTMCCTGCCTCAACAATTTACCAGTTTGAAAGAACTCTTGTACAGCCTCAGTAAGGGCCCCTCCCATGATAGCACCAGAATCCTTAAAAAATTGAGAATTAAACCCATCAGGGTCAGGAGCCTTGTTTGATGGGATAGACAGCAAAGCTACCTGAATTTCCTGCACAGAAACCTCCCTGATCAACTCCATACCCTGCTCTGGTGTCACCAAGCTACCAGTTCTCACTGTTGGCATATGAACTGCAGTAACCTGCTTATTTGAGCCCAGCAGACACTTATAGTACTCAATAAATGCATCCTCAATTTCTTTCACACTTCTACACCTAGACCCATTCATATCTTGAATGACCATCACCCTATTATGCAATATCCTGGCTATAATATGACTATGAAAATACTGGGTATTCTCATCTCCTTCATTCATCCACTGAATCTTGGCCTTTTGAGCCAAGAAGCTTCTCCTGACAGCTTCTAACTCCATGAAAACTATGGGCAGCAATTCTCTCTTCCTGTTGAATCCCTACATTATCAGGGTCAGCATGTAATTTCTCCTGGACATGCTGTAAATGCAGCCTGGCTACCTTAGCAGAGGTCTCAATGTTTACAAAATAAGAGCCATTCTGAGCTTTCAGATGTTTTTTCGACATTTTTAGCTTTTTAACCAATTGAAACATCTTAAAACCAGGCACGGGAATGTCCCAAATGGCTTTGACAGTAGGTAGGAAAATGGGATCCTTACCCCCACATATTAAAATATTTAAAACTGTCTTTCCTTCTTTCCATCATTACACTCAAGGAAATGGTACATGGACAGTGATCAAAGAGGCCTTTAGGATGAAACACAGTAGTGGTATCAGGGAATACCACCAACCAATCATCATTACTCATAGCTCTGTCAATCCTACTGAAAACCATCTCACCAGGTTCATGCTTATTATTCCAGGTGAAATAAGCCCCCTGAGCAGGCATATCCACAATCCCACAATCTAAAACACATTCTTGAAAATCCCTCAGTTCATAAGTAGTAACTTC